>JJRW01S0002849.1:0-10883 GCA_001188405.1 Loxosceles reclusa
TTAAGAGGGGTTCCTACAATTTTGCCTTAACGAAAATACCAGTCAAGAAATTTGTTCAAACAAACATTCAACATTTATCCGGAAATTGTATTTCGTGTTTTCATGGTTATTCTTGTAAATGGTTTCCTTTACCAAACGTTGCTAAAGTGTGATCCAAACCAAATGTTATGAGCCATCTTCAGAACGTTTCTAAGATAACTTTATGAGAAACAAACGAGAACAAGGATTTAAAGTGAACATGAAGGTAACAAATCTTTTCCACACTGAACCTCCGATTTCCGGTTTTAGCACTTTCCCACACAATTATTTATTTTAGAAAAGAAGAGAACCTAATATTATGAAAGAACATTTTTTTGTACACATAAAAGTCACGCGCAACAGCTAGGGAAATCAGATCTTACTTATTTTATTTAGTGAATATTAAATGAAGTAAGTTCAACGTTGGCTATTAAAATTGCAAACCGGAGATAGAAAGCAATCCCTGAAAACTTATTTATTTTACAAGTTACATATAATGCACGGATGATATGATTGAATTTTTAAATACTTTGGAGGCATAAAAATATAAGAAGAATTTTTTCCAGGTCTTATAGCTGCCGTATGTGTTCGGAGATTCTAAATGAATTTCTAGCACATCCTGGAATCAAACCGTGGTTTTTCGGTTGGTACCCGAATATACTGACCACTTAGTCCCATTGGTATCGGCACATTCGGATATCAACCGAAAAACCCTGGTTAGATTCCAGGATGGGCCAGAGATTTATTTATCATCTCTGAACACATACGGCAGCTATAAAACCTGGAGAAATTTCTTCTTATAGTTAAAAGCCGTCAGGCAGGCAATTTTACGGCACGAAAATGCAAATATGATTATCACAAGCATCCACCGCCAGCAGGAATAACATCTGTTATACGGCTTGACATAAAGTTGAACATACTCTGGATGGCAGTTACAGATATTATAGTCCAAGAGAGGCTTCAATATTCTTTACCACGATTCATCTCTTCCAGTCGTTGCCCGTTGTTGTCGTGCCAGTCTATATGCAATCACCGACCAGACTTGAGAAGTTGATGAAAAATCTGGACAACGCCCATGTCAAGGCAGGAGTCACACATGCTGTGCATGGGAGAAACGTTGGACGTTGCTTGTGACATTCGATGTCGCCTTGTCGTTTTGGTAGGTAGTGCTAAAGAGACCCAGAAGATATGGTACCATAACGGGCTCTAACATATCTGTAACAGTTTCTGGTCAGAGAGTACAGGATATGCGTATTACAGGCTAACGAAATGTATACCGGATAGGACTCCATACTATAACTCCATGTTCTGGACTGTTATGACGATAAATGATGCAAGCCTTCAATCAGCGTTCCTCTCAGTACCTTCACAGAAGAATGCCGCCATGAAGAATGCCACAGAAACCAAAGAACTCCGTTAACCATTTTACGCGTAACATTAGGCATATGACGACGGAGAAGGTCTCTAAAATTTTATGGATTTTTGGACGTGATAAGCGATGGTGGGCTTTTGCCTGCGGGTGACTTTAGTTTTGTATTTATATTTGCATTTCATCGTGCTGTATGCAAAAGCAAGATCCGTCGGAAAAAATAATATCACGTTCTTCATGCTTCCATATGCGCCGTTAAATGCACCAACTCAGCCGTAGATTTCTGCGATGAAGGGTTAATGGTAGTGAACAATGGCATTGCCGGAAGTACTTGCGTACACATGTGTAACACATTTCTACGAACTCACTACATCCGTCATGGAATCTATATCGGTATAATGTCTAGCTTCAAATTTTACTGATTGTTTTGTTTTTTTTGCCCAGAAACAAGGAGGTACAACTTTCACAATTTCTTCAAGAAAATTTGATGCAAAATTTCATTTCAAGTCTTAGAGTTCCTCAGCACAAGCAGAACTCCATGCTGTCCTTCAGGCAGTTACTTTCATACATATATCTAACCAAGGATAAACCACTGTCTTCAGTGATTCCAAGGGTGATTCACGACGACTACAAAGTCACCCTAGTATATGACAGAACTGTTTCACGAAATTGCATCGTCTTGTCATTTATTTGTGTCGCCGGTTACTCTGTGTCGGATGAGTAGACACGCCAACATTTCTGGTAAAGAAATGGCAGATAGTCTAGCTAAAGCTGCTCTTTTAGCACCCCCCACTTGCCACAATTACTTTCAAAGAAATGAGCTTGGTACAACTTTGAGAATGTTGAAAGCTTATCACTACCAGCTTTGGATAACTCTTTAGCACAAGAGTCGTGTTTGCCCTCAAGATATAGAATAGATTCTCTCCCACGCGTTCACAATGGCCTCAAGATTCCTCGTGCTGCAGACACTTTTTATTCGTAAGTGGTTTGGGACAGCTCCCGCTAGAAGCAGGTTGTTCAGAATTAAAGCTTCTACTTCCTCTACCTGCACACGATGTCTACTTGATGTTACAGGGAAGCATCAACCACATAAAACCCGAATGTCTTTTCTTAAATGACAGTATGTCATTTCATTTTTCCAAATTTCCTTGGTTAGTGTACCTTGTTCCACTGGTTTGTCTGATATTTTTTCTTGCCTGTTCATGCCTCACACAGTTGAGAAAATTATTATCTCCGTGTATAGTTTTTCTCAAGCCTACACGAATTACTTTAATATGATCACATACATATCACCCTCACTAAGATAACTATTGAAAAGCCCGCTTGCGCCGGACTAACCAAACTAGCATGAGAATCTGAGTCATTTATCGGACTTTTCCTAGTATCAGAGAAGGTGCTTTTCAAACTGGGCACTTTAAACGTTTGTTTTGCACTCATTTTTACTTTGAAAATAATAACAGACACTTAACGAAATTAAAAAGTTCAACCCTTTTGTGAACTGAAAACCAAATTAACACACCACACAAAAATATAGAAGTTCACTAAACTTCTTGTTGAGTCAAAAATGACAACAGTTTTTATAGGTAAAATAATATATAATTTATTTTGTTCTAAAATATTTACAATATCGAATTGTCGAGTTAAATCAGCTGAGCAGCTATCGATTTCAAATATAGTCAATGTCAATTACAACTTATTGACTTAAGAAAGTCTAATTCATACAGTGCATTTGTAACTTAGAGAATCAATTAAATAATTTATAATTTATCCCCAATTATTTTACTTTTGTCAAATTACAGTTATAATAGGCCAAAATTAATAATAAAAAATAGTAACGTATCTGGCTGGCCTAGTACTTCGAAATGATACTTCTAAAGGTAGCTTAGACAAAGTTTCCTCTATGGTCTCTGGTAAATCGTCAAGTAGCAACGGGAACGGTACCTAATAGTTACTTCTCCCTACCGGTGTTTTGCGGCATTGATCCGTAAGTGCTGCTCAGAGAAGACGTCACTGGTGGCGTCACCTAACGCTCATTTTCCTTTTTTTCGTGAGAGAGTGCGCGTTTTGTTACAAGTTAGTGGTTAATGTTAAACTGTTTGTTACATTACACTGTGCCCTGTAATGTGGCCGAACGTCTCATGTATAACATTCAAAGTAAATAAAAATAACTAAAAACAAGGTGTGTGGCGCTAAAATCCAACTTTACTTGCTGATTGAAGGGAAAAACATCAAAATATATTATAGATTAGACGAGAGAGAGAGAGAGAGAGCGTATATGCCACCCTAGATCACTGGTAGCATACATATTTCATTGAGATAGGTTATACATTTCGATTGATATAATGACAAGATTAATATTTCTAATATTATAACGTCTATAAATGAATATAGAAGTAGATATCTGTGACTTGAAAAAAGCTCTATTCAGCTCTATTCTAAAACGTGAGTTGTACACGAAAGTGAAATGTCAAGAGTAAAATATGTGAAAATGTATCACGCAAGAAATCAAAGCTAGGCATCTAAAATTTAAAGAATTACAGAAAAGGTAAATGCTGTTTGGTTACTGATAACGCCTTGTTTAGGCGTTAATACGTCTGGAGGACAGAAAAGTTTAAGGTTTAAATAAAGCAACATGCTGGCAATATAAATGAGCCTTACCTGTATGTAAAGGACAAGTTTACAAGTGATTCTTCCAAAAAACCAGGTTTCCGTCACGTCCCAAAGAACTGTCGGCGGTAAGCAGACCAAAATCACCAGGAAGTCTGCTAGAGCCAAATTCACGATGAAGTAATTGGTAACTGTGCGCATACTGTGGTTACGATAGACAGAAACACAGACGAGTGCATTGCCAATGACACCAACGATAAAGACGGTGACGTGCAAAGAAATGAGGACCCATTCCGATGGCGTAGGGAATATGTAGTCTTCAATCATAGCCATGTACTCCTCATCAGAAACACAATACTCGTTGTTACAGTCCATGGGTGTAGAGTTCGTTTGATTCGAATTATCATCTTCCAAATAATCTACCTCGAATGATCCAGTAACGTTCAGTGCTCTTTCGGCACTTATAATCCACGATGTGTTGCCCTCCATAGTAGATTGCGTTTCAAGAATGATATTTCGATTATACAATGAGCGAGAGTTACATTTTATTTTTACACATTAGTTTTTCATACTGTACGAAGCTCTTAGAAAACGGATAAATATATATCTGAATATATTTGAGCCAAACTAATGGTGAAAGTTAGCAAAAATATCTCCTCTTTTCATAATTTAATCAATACCCTGTAAAAAGATCTTCATTTTTAATCTCTGCAGGACTGAAAACTAACGAAAGAGGATAATCTGATTTGTACCTTGCACATTAAAGTTTTTCTAGGAAATATTAAATTACTTGCTTTTTATTAAGCTTATTAGGCACCCCTTGAGAAGAGGGCATTTGTATTAGATAGTGACTCATGCCTTGAAGGCTGTGTCCTAAGTGCATGCAGTTGTTTTTTTCCTCGCTAGGGCACTCGTTTCCTTCCGGGAAAAATTCAGTCCTGATTCAACATCCTACTACAGTGCGAAACTGTCTGAGAGTAAGTCATTTTCATTTTACAAAAGTGACGCGCTGTGCCAATACTTCTGTTTCCATTATTCACCAGAAATATTATCAATTCCGCATGAACAATTCTTCATCCTTTAATGCGTAAACAACTATATGATTTCATATCATCGAGCTCACCTAAAGTGGGTTTGCTGTTTATACAAAAATGTTCAATAGCAGGTCTTTTCAAGAGTTATTCAGGCTAAAAATAATTTCGAAAGAACATGACGACGACATATTCAACACATAAAACGTAATCCAAAATAGATCCACTTTCTATTCTCAAACGTTTTCCTCCAGCGGCTAGTTGTTTAATTGGTAATGCAGTACACTGCTGCTTCATTTTTGATAAATATAATTTGTGTTATCGAAATTCCATTTGAACGAAACCAACCACATTGAGAAGTATAAACTGAAGCCTAAGTTGACGCATTGGAAGGTCAATTTTCTCAAAGATCCTGCAGAAGAAACAAAAGAGTAATATATATTATACAATGTCTGTTGTTTTCCAATATTAAGTTATATGCATTTATCTTTAATCGAACGCAGAATGATTGGTTTTCAATATATTTTACTATTTCAATCTTTTGGAATTTGGTATTTGAGTAAAACATATTGAATAATTGAGTTCGTTCATGATATTTATAGAAAATTACATAGTTGAAAACAACACGAGACGCTGTAGGGCGATTTAAGGTGATATCTCATACATATATATATTACCGTCAAAACACGAAATTAGTTAAAACTAGAATTACAAATTGAGAACTAGTTTTTTTTTTTTAACAAAACAATTTCGTTAGAACTAGTATTTACTAGTCGAAATATATTCCATTTTTCACTAAGGATTTCTTTTTACATCAATTTTCACTAGTTAAAACTGATTATGGGTGAAATGGAGCAAAGTTTTTCAAAACTTGCCATTAGCAATACTGATCGTTTCTCAACTACCCCGTCATCATCGCTCTTTCCCAGTATTAGAGCCGTATCTTCCTCGGGATTTCCACTAGGATCCCCACTCTTTATCCATTTTTCTATCTCCAACAATACCATTTTCTGTAATTCTAAATGCTGTGACAGTTTGCTATGCGGTAACAAATAGAAACTAGCATACATTCATATACATTTTCTTCTGTGAGTATTGTACTCTCTCTCTTCTCATAAATATAATCATAATTTGTTTGATTTACTTTTGAACAAAATCATAACAGATAACGGACATTTTAGCCAATTCAAGTTTTAACTAGTCAGATCGCTGTTTGTAGAGTTTTAAGGTAGTAAATATTGGAATTGTGTAAACAATTTAGAGAATCTAGTACTGACTAGTTAATATTAGTTCTAACAAGTGGGATTTGTTAAATCTAATTCTCACTAGGCAATTCTAGTCTTAACTGATTTCGGGTTTTCAAGGTCAAATATACACAGTTGAGTCACATTACTGCGACAAGCAGCTAATATTCGGAGGGACCACCGCGTGAAGGACAGACAGCACGCAGACAGCCTGAAAGTGACTGAACAAGGATTTGGAAGGAGCAAAGTGGGAAAGAGAGTCATGCAGACTGCAGTGCATCAAATAGCTGTTGGAACGTGTGTGGTAGATGATACATCGATCGAATAACACAATCGAGCTGGTTCTTAAGATACTCAACTGGGTTTAAGACTAGGGAATTTCGGGGCCTGGAAAGTAACCTAAATTCTTTTTCGTGTCCTTTCTATCTCTCAAGTACAATTCTAATTGTGTAGCACACCGCATTGTCGTTTTGGAAGATGCCATCCATCTCACGAAATACAATGTGCATGTACGGGTGTACGTAGTCTTCAAGAATGGATAAATACCATGTTTCGTCCATAGAACATTCTACAGGGATGGGAGAACGCAGCAAATGCGGGGGAAACATTCCCTAGAACATGATGTCGTCCCTACTATCTTGGATTTGTTCAGGGGTGGTCGAGGCGTTGTTGGTTCTCAGATATCTCTCGCCGAATACGCCAATTTGAAAACATGACTCATCGGAGAAGGCAACCTTTACCAATCACTGGATGTCCGATGCAAGTACTGCTGTATAAATATCAGCCTCTTCCGACATTGGACCAACATTAGCATAGGTGGCGTCACCATCCATCTGCTGCGGATGCCCATACGCAGCAGGGCTTGCTTCACTGTCGTTTCTAGACCCATTTTCAATAGCACCCCTACCGAGTATAGCAGGTAATTAATCAATTGTAGCGTGTCCATTGGCCTGAACACATCGTCATAGCTGGGGTTCACCTGTGATATCTATGTCACGTTGTGCTCCGCAGTTTCCAAGTCGTTTATTCGTTATGGTACCATTATTCCATACTCGATACGCTCGATACAGAGCTCGAATAATGCGCAAACTGCGCAGTTTCTTAAATGTAGCCACCCTTGGCCCGAAAGCCGATAATCATTCTTTTCTGCAAGTTGAATAAATCGCTCCTTTTATTCACAAGAGAAACGTGTGATATGTTTGCCCAATGAGTACAACACAGTTATATACCCAGCAATTCTGCTTTTGTCACGTGTCTTATTTCATTGGCTGACGTAGAAAGTAGGCGGTGGTCACCAAGAATGTGACTCCACTGTGCATATATTTAATATATTTTACAGAAAATGTTCAACATTAAATTAAATGTTCAGAGATAGCAAAAGTTATGTAGAGAAGTTAAAACATTTTGTGCACGTTGTGTCATCAAGAGAAATGTATTATGCATGTTTATATAAAATAGATGCAGGCCGTATGAATAGTGCCTCGTACGCACTCATGTTTATGTCATTCTTCATAACTGTCAGCGTATCTGTCGTGCCACTTGATCATAAAATCACCACATGCAAATTAATTATTTAATAGCAGAAATGTCAGATGAACATCCGGAGCAATAAATTAGATAAAACATGTAGATAATTCATAGAAGGTGTAATTATTCAAATCATTTACATGAAGCCATTCGTTATATTACTGAAAGAAAAAACATACAGAGAAAATTCTTGCAATTTTCAAATACAAAAATGAACTTCAGATTTCTGACGTTCCACGATGAAGCAATAATGTAATGCAATCGAGCCCCCCATGCAAAAATATTCAGTTGTGTACCTCTATGGCGTTATAAAATCAATACCTTGAGAATGCGTCTACTACATTATTGCTGTAAAGCGATTCATCTGTAAAGGTACATCAAGTTGATTTCCCATTTCTTTACAAGGAGGAATAATGCAGAAGGTTTCTATTTTTACAGCAATGAACATTTGTTTTTATGTGTTCTGAAAGTATACGGGGGGAATTTACACCAGGTATTACATTATTAGAATACCATTGGTACTCGCTTTTCATGTTACTAACTGTATAGTATTCGACGCCGGGATTCGAACAGAGAGCGTTTAGTTCCGGAAGAGCCGATTTACCCGTTAAGCTACGCCGACGGGGTAACCGGGTAGCTTATTTTAAAGTCCTTTGTGGGTGGACATTACATAACATGAGAAGAACTTCAAATGTTATAATAACATACGGACCCTGAATTGGAATATTCGGGTATTTTCTGAAGTTTTTTAAGGTCGTTGACCTTTTTAAAGCGTCAAAGATCTTAAAATGGCTTTTCAAACTTTTTTGAGGTCCCAGAATATCTAGCATATATCGCTGAGTTAAATGCAATGAGTGGTATCGATTGTGATATCCTAGTGTAAAAAGTTACTGTCGTATGCAAATCTGTTTCTTCCACAACATATAAATATTTCAGAGTCTCTGCAGTAGCCCAGTAGTTCGATGTTTTACTTCCGAAATCGGAATACTGGAGGTTAGAGTGCCGCTGCTTGTAGAATGGATCTCGGTATACTTTATGAAAATCAGTAAACAAAATGATAGTTCACAAGTACAATAATCATGAAACCTAATCTATTATTGTTGTAGGATCATCTGATTTTATACCTAATGCTAAAATGAATATGGTTCATTTGTTTTCTGGATTGCCATTGGAAGGTCTTTGGAGAGTGTTTATTTTTAGTTATGTATTACTGATTCCAATAACGCTGTTAATGCTATGTATATGTGTCCAATTAAAGATTAGATTAAGGTACCCCTCAACCACAATGTAATTTTACATATATTTATTACAGTGAAAGCCTAATCTTTTTCTAGAATACTTTTAAAGTATTTTCTTTTGACACAGAATAGGAATGTACTCATGTCAAAGAAGATTATTTTCTTTCTTTTTTTCCGGACAAAGTAGGAAAGTCTTGCATTAACAAGAAGGCGCACTTATAATGCAGAAGAGTGCCAGGTTGTTTCATCTGCTATTTCTTATTTTCAATCACTATTATAGTGACTGGAACAGCTTTATCTACATCTAAGAAGGCTTATTCTACGACAGAAAGATTGAAAACATTCTTACACAGAATAGCGAAGAAGAACTTCTTTTATTTTTTGAAGCAAACATCTTTTATATACGAAGCGCAAATCTACATACATTATATCTTTCTTTAAACTTGTTCCATTCTCCTTGTTTCTTATGTTTCGTGATGATTCGGCGTTGCCTTCTTTCTTGCCCTGTGATTTTCTTTTTGTACTTGACATACGTTTAAAAACATGTGTTCATAAACACTTACAAACGGGAGCAATAATATTACCGCATACAGCAAAAACTAACAATAGTAAACACGAGTGAAGTATAACGTTGCTTACCGGTTTGACAAATAGGTGGACTCTATAATCAGAGCGAAAACAGTAAATAGTGAAGCAAAAAATGAGATAGAACCGTTTGAAAAGAGCAAATATTTCTCAACTGTTACTTATTTTTCTAATGAAACAAGATATATTTTGTCTCTGGAGCGTGTTGTTTTCGAATTCTGTCAAACAAACCTCTGTGAAGAATATTTAATTAAATCGCTTAAAATTTAAACGAATACCCCCAAAATTAAACAATAAGTATAACCCGATGTGTGCATCTTAAATATTAAACTATTATTTGTTAAGAAAAGAAATCACGTTGCAGAACCAATTGCTGTTTTCTTTAACATTTTCTACCTGTGATACATAAATACTACTTTTTCTATATTTTATTTCATGCATTTTTGTCATAAGCCGCGTGACACGAGCAATGAAGACACAAAAACGCTCATACCCATCTGAACATTATAAACTCTCACAGATTTGTGTTTGAATGAACATATTCAAAACCGATTGAAACATTCATAGTGGCTTCCCCCATGTTCGAAAGGCGCCTCATTGTTCATCGAAGAAGAAAGTACAAGTTCTCTGATCTCACGAACATGCCACTAGGATGTCCTGGAGAAGAATTTATGAGTGACATTTTTTTTGTTTTTCATGGGAGCTCTTCAAGACGTCCTAAGATGTAATTGCTCATCCCGAGGATACTTTTAAACTCATTTGAGGAATGAGTGTGTACGCCTTGTACCCGGATTCCCTTTTTCCCTTCTTCAAAGACTGTTGTCATAACAAGTGCCAATATTATTTGCTTCGGTATCACATTTCCATTTCTGCACCCGGGAATGTCAAAGTACTATATATATGTGTGTGTGTGTGGTTACACTTATATCATATCCAATTGTTAAATGCCAATCATTCGTTCACTTTTGGAAACTATTTTCATCGCTTTTTAAATGTCCGATTATGTTATTGTGCGTTGTTAAGAAGAAAGCGTATTTACTTCACACCAAAGATAACCTATCGTAAAATAACATATGATAATCTGCAGGAAGCAAAAGACGCGAAGAAAACTGTCACTTTCCAGGAAGTATACAAAATGAAGAACACAGAGGAGGCATGGAGATATATTTATAGTACAATAATACAGCTACAGAATAGATATTTGCCAATTGTGAAAAACAGACTGAGAATAAAAAATTTCGACATGATTGGATGACCAACCACA
>JJRW01S0002863.1:122820-132858 GCA_001188405.1 Loxosceles reclusa
TTCGCCGGGCGAAAGGAGGACCGACACGATATTAAGAGGTATCCCATGACTTTTGTCACTTCAGTGTATATATATATTACACTTGCTAAAAGTTAAGCACGCAGAGGAAAATGTTAATTTTCACGTGCCAATCTGAACCGGCGAGGTTCCGATTCGCTTCACAGGTAGATGGAAGTATGCAAATATGCTATGTAAAAATCAATCACTGTTTCGTGATGAGAAATATGTAAACAACACTGTCGCATCAGAAGCAAGCTTTGTGAGGGGTTACAGGAATTGAATGTAAGCGCTGATGAAAAGTGTTTAATACTTTCGTAGGATTTCTCTTCAATACAGACGTGTTTCTATGACTTCTGGGGGACGAATGGCAGATTCCGAGCGCTGGCGTGCTGTCGGACGCATTGAAGCAGGACAATCAATCACAGATGTTGTTCTTTTCTTCGGCGTTCATTATTCTTTCATTTCACTATTATTGAAATAATTCCAAACAAGGCAAATGGTTGTCTGAAGAACTGCGGCCGGTCGTCTTAGGGTTACGATTCCGCGGAAGATCGATATATTCCTATTGTAGCCAAGAGGAATCCAAGAGAGACCTCGACACGCGTGACATCTATGGTTGTAGCGTCCATTGGTAAGGCGATATCTCCCACAACTGTGCGTCGAAGGCTATGCATGAATGAACTGTATGCACGTGTATCACGAGTTGTGTTCCTCTAATCGTCGAATCCAGAGATGGAAGATTAAAACTGTGTAGGCAACGTGTCATTTGAACTGTGTCTGATTGGGACAACGTTATGTTCACGGATGAGTAGAGATTTGCCTTGTAACCAGATGACAAGCGTGTAATGTCTGGAAACTATAGGCCACACGCAATCAAGCCCAGAACATCACCGAACATTACGCCTTCGGAGGTGGAATCATCATGGTGTGGGTAGGACTTTCGTTGGAATAACGCACGGACTTGCACATCTATAGACGGGTTGAAGTGAATTGCGGTCCGGTATCGGGATGAAGTCCTAGACTCCGCTGTGATATTGCATGCTGCGACAGTTGGTCCTACTTTCATTGCAGTGGATAATAATGCGCGTTTCCATAGAGTTGATATCGTCAACGACGACATAGAGCATGTGGGGTTTGCGCGTACTCTTGAAAATCTTTGGAATGTTTTCGGACGTGCTGTGCGTGCAAGTTTTCCATACCTAGCCACTCTTACAGCGTTGAGAACTGCTCTAAAGGAGAAATGGCGATTACTTGACTCTGAGGTAGTTGATCACCTAATGGAAAGCATGGTCAAATGCCGTAAACGTTGTATGCAGATGAGGGATGGTCACATACCCTATAAATGTTGGTTTTGTTTGTTTGTTTTGTTTGGCTTTAAACATCATTTTGTTAGTGATTACAATATGACTTCATCCTACAACTTATGGAAAGCTATCTTTTATATCTTTGTATGTAATTCTGTTTTTTAGGAATAAATGTATTTGTTACTTTCCTGCCAAATTTCGTTTTAATCAAAGCTGTATTTGGCGACTTTTTGCGTATTTTAAATCCGGCCTGCTTATCTTTTGGCAGTGAGTGTATTTTCCTTGTGTCGTTTTGATACCTGTATTTTTTGAATTTGTGTATCCGTATAGCTGATGCAAAACCTATGTGCATTGAATCGCATGTTCTCATGATTTTGATTAACATATGGTGTGAGAAAACTACCACCGATTTTCATCCAAACTGTTTACATATGTTTTGATCCTTTCGTTGGTTTCCGTATGTTGTCTATTTTTCGGAAATTAGTGTATCATCATCATCATCATCATCAACCGCTATCAATCCATTGCAGGATGAACGGCTCTTCATGATTTCTCAAAAATTTACAATTCACAAGACTTCCTTTTCCAAACTGCTCCTGCAAATTTCGTAATCTCGACCACCCATCTCGTATGTGGTTGCATTCTGGGACGTTTCTCATTCTTCGGCAGTCAGTGAGGAAATGTACTGTCCATCTGTTATCATGGCTTCTAGTGAGCTGCCCAGCCCACTTCCATTTGAGGTTCTTAATGCAGGTGATTATGTCGCGGATTCTGGTCTGTTGTCTCACCCAAGTATTTCACTCTCGATCTCTCCTTGTGATACCCACCATACATATTTCCATTCTTCTTCGGGTAGTCCGCAGTTTCTGAATCGCCTTTGCTTTTAATGTGTGTGTCCATGTTTCACAATCATACATTAGAACAGGAAACTCACACTGGTTTAACACACTTTTCTTTTTAAACAAACAGTGGCATATTTCCCTTAAATATTATACTATTTCATCCGAAAGTTTCCCATCCAAGCTTCCCTCTGCGATGAATTTCTTCCATAATGCTTCCATTCATAGTCACCAGCTGCCCAAAGTAAATATAATTTTCTATTGCTTCTAAAATCATTCTGTCAACTTCAATAGTATCCTTACTATTTCAATAGTATCCTTACGCTTACTAATGAAATTATAGAACATATCTTTTATCATGCTTATGTTCATTTATAACCCAACATTTTACTTATAACTCTGATATTATACTCTGTAATTCTGTTGCATTTGTAGCAAAGTCGATAATATCGTCTGCAGATCTAAGGTGGCTCAAGTACTCACCATTGTAGATGTTTCATCATTATAGATGCTTTTCACGAGACCAACATAACCTGGTTCTATGTCGCAACTAGTAAGGGCTTTAAGAACACTAAGCATATGAAGGGAGTCAAAAGCTTTTTCATAATCTATAAACCCAATGCAGAGTGGTATCTCATATTCATTGGTTCTATGACTTATCTTAATACATGTATATGATCTACTGTGCTATATCCACTTCTAAATCCTGCTTGTTCTCTTCGTCGATTGGAATCAAGTGCTTTCTCTAGCCTATTCACTAAAACTTTCGTGAAGATTTTGTACAGAATCGAAAGAAGGCTAATAGGTCTCTAGTTTTTTATGTCTTCTTTATCACCTTTTTTAAATAGAAGTATCACCACTGCATTCTTCCAATCTTCTGGCACATCTCTTTTATTCAAACACTTTGTGAACAATCTTGCCAGCTGCATTTCAACTTCTTCTCCAGCTTCTTTCCGTATGTCAAACATGATTCTATCACTTCCTGCAGCTTTTCGTCTTTTCGTAGATTTAATGTCATAAGCAACTTCTTGTACAAGTACTGATGGTAACTCAACAATATTTGCAAATTCTTCCTGGAAAACTGATATTTCAGCTTTTTAGAGGTTAGAATACAATTTTTCTATTTCCTTTGAAATTTCATCTCGATATTTCGTAATACTATCACTTTGTGTCTTCAGAGAACAGATCATCTTCCAGCCTGTACAAAAACTTCCTTTTGTTTTTTTTCAAACTTTTGTTCTGCTCAATAGCTTTTCTCACAAGATCGCGATTGTATGTTCTTATATCTTCTGCAATGCATTGTCTTAATGTTTTACAGACTTTGGCATAGTCCACTTTACTTGTTGGGTCATACCTTGAAATTTTCGTTTGCTTTCTTTTACACATCAAATCCATCGTTTTCTTCGAATGTTTCCTGCTGACCAGCTGTTTTTGGGCACCAGAAGTATTAAATGCTGATTCCATTAGAGCTTCTGTTATTCCTCTGTTGATGCTGGTTAAATTTTCTTCACTCTCCATAAAATTCTCAATCTGTGAAAATCGATTTTTCAGTTCAAGTTTGAATTCATTGGTGTGGTTTTTCAGATTAGCTATGTCAACAGATTTGATTTGTTTAGCCACAAGTTTCTTCCTTTCCACCTGAATTTCTTCAAGTCTATTTTCTTTGTGGTTTTCTTCTGAAGAAACGAATGCATAACGTAGATACCTTCATGTTCTTTAAATTCCACAAGTTTTCCACGTTCATTGTTTCCCGTATTAATGCTTGCCTACTGATCTGTCTCCTCTCTGATACTTACCAATTTTTGCATTAAAATCTCCCACTACTATTTTGATGTACTGCTTGCCTTTGTTGTCTTGACGCTCTTAATAAAAATCACTATCTGCTTCATCTGAGTAACTGGCGGTTGGTGCATACGTTTGAATTATTTGAACTTGGTACCTCTTTGTGATGCGGAGGAAAACCAATTTTGCAATTCCATCTGGTGAGATTTCAGTCGTTAGAATGTTGTTCTTCAGTCTTTTGCTGATGATAAAACCAAATCTACTTGTTCTTCCATTGTCTGTTTCTTTGTCTGTTCACTTTTCAGTTCCAGCATTCCCTCATCTTTTCTTCTTACTTCACTAAGGCTTACTGTAACTCATTTGATCAGGTCAAGTTGTTCTTCTAGTTGTTGAAGCTTTCCTTCTGTTGATAGGGTTCTGCAGTTTTATGTAGGTAAAGACAAAGAGAAATGGTAGCTGGATCCGAAGACCCGGTGATTCTTAGCTCCTTCTGCCTTCCCACTACACTGTCCGCTGGCGGATATAGGTATGATGCAGCCTACAAGAAATAAGGACTGATTGTTGGTTTCATGATTGTAATTCATCTTGAAGGTATTCGGCTATTTCTGACCACGCTGGGCAGTGAGGGTTGGTGAGCAGGGCAGCCATGTCCGTGCGGACCGGACAGTAGGCAATTTGTCCTAGCCGATTCCTTTAAGCCCGTATAACGGATTAAAGCGTCTTCTGCTAGCTAATGGCAATGGCCCTTTTGCAGCCTAAGTTGCAGTTTTTAATATATATAAATATAGTATCAGTGAATTATAAAATGCATTGTCATACACTATAACAAATTACGCAAATTACGGTAGAGATGGTTTCCACAATTTATATTTTCGAAATATGGTCCGCCATCGTGGTCGTTCTTCTGTAGCTGACTTCATATTTTGCATTTTTGTTTATATTTGTAAATATCCTAAAATGAAAAGTATTGCATTTAATAAAGTAGGAAATGCAAAGCTCCGCGTTACAGGTGATAAAAATTTCGATCGTGGTTATCCAAGATAAAGTTTCGGTGGAAACGCATTTAACTGTTTAATAGCAAGGAGAGAGATGAACGGCGACAGACCAAGACTAAACTGTTTCCAAGACATAAGAGAAACTGGTTATTAATTGCAAGCCAATAACAGAAAGAGATATAAGCTCACAATAAATACAGGTTACAGGGCACGACGTCACAAATGCTGACAGGTTAATGAATCAAATGGCTATGAAACAGGATGGTAGATCAGTTTTCTGTCACAGACCTACGGGAAAATCATCCATCATCGAATACGAACTTAAGTGGAAGGCGGAAGCAACAGTTTTTGCAACTGGTCGAAAAAGGTGGTGTTATGATATAAGAGCCATTAATGCAATTCACTGAAAATGTACAAAATTGAATCATGAACAGATAATCAGTCTGCACGTTACGAAAAGCAAAACACGAAAACATAAATTTTGTCTCAGTAACTCAACGAGAATAAGGGATTGAAATCAGTTATTAAAGGATGCACTGAAAAGGATTGACGGTTTTTCAAATGGAATACTCAGCAAACAATGACAGTTATTAAAAATATTTTTGCAGAAGATTAATGTATGAGGAGTGGAAATGTCTTCCGTACGCTTCATGTGTAAGTACCAAATGTCCTCGACACGGGCTACGTCGGTTTCTGAAGCTATCAATGATTGGAATACTTCTTTCAACCACATCAGGATGTTCTCTAAATGCTCTCCATCCGCCACAACCATGTATCTCAAGACAAGTGCAAAATTAGCGGTCACGTTCTTCAACGTCGCTACTGGAATGGCTTCACATTCATGACTGATGGTTTGCTCAAGCTTCGCAACCTTGGTGGGATTTTATCGGTAAACCTTAGCCTTGAAGTTGCCCGAAGGACGAAATGATATGGCGTACATCGAAAACAATGGGCAAACCACACCCCTGGCCATGCGTTGGCCATGGCCAAGTAATGACGCAATTATGAAAGCATTCCTCCAGGAAAGTGAAAATATCACCTGTCCGATGAGGCATCACACAATCTTGCATGAGCCCAGTTGTTTCTTGTGAATCGTTCAAGGTATTAAGTTTGACCGCAAATTCCTGAAAGATTGGAATGTACCGACTGGAATACACTACATCCTGCAAATTCTCCCAATGTTGCCTATTCTGGATACAACTGCCCCTACGGTACGTTTTTATGGAGAATGATCGTGGAACTCATATTTACCTCTCATTGTGTGTTCCCCAGATCCGCCAATTCTGTTTATTGACGAAGGTATCTAGATGGATCTATGCTTCTTCAGAAAATCATATCGAATTTGCAAAAAACATCACATTGTAAAGCTCTAAAGAAAAGGATGCCGTACTTGAGAATATAGAAGAATTTCAGGTACCAATATGATTACTAACTTTGTATGATATTAATCCCTACATCTATGTTGCATATAACGCGCTCAGCATTTAATGAATGTTGTAATGTATTAATTAGTGAAGAATGGGATTTACTTATTCTGTATGATACCTCTCCATTGATATTGCATATAGTGTTATACAGTTAAATTATGGTTTACTGGGTGGCTCCGGCTCGTCGGGCTTCACTGGAAGCCTTTCCTGAGTCTCCCCCAGGTTTACAGAAAGAATGTATAGGAATGTATAAGATACAGCGGTATCACTACGTCGTTCTTGTATTTTGTACTTTACTGATTGTAGTTATTATTTAACCTGGAAATAAATTGTAATTGAGTTGAATTGAACTGAAAAAAATTGCGAGTATATTGCTCTCTTTTATGAAATGCAGCATCTCGTTTGCAGAAATTAGTCGCTGTCACCTCGAAACCACTTGAAGCGACTGCTGCTTCTATATTTCGTATTCAAACATTTCAAGGAATTTCCAATATTTAATGTGTTGCCGTCATGTTCAATGAGCATGCAGCTGTATTTCTTTCGGAATAATTATGTATATGATGTAATGCCATTCTTAACGGGCTGCACTTTTGGCGTCATCATGGCCGACCACGGACATCCAATGTTGTAAAGAAAATCTTTACTTCATTGTCGACGCCGGGAATCAAACCCGGAACATTTTACTCCGGAGAGCCGCTTTAACCAGTTAATCAACGCCGACTCTCGTCTATCGAAGCTTATTTAGAAGTCTTTTGTGGGTGGGCATTACAATGTTTACCTCCAACTAATTGGCAACACTGCTGGTATGTGTAAAGTTATAATGCAACTCCTTATTGAATTTAAATGCGGGCCATTCCTGACAGTAAGACTGCACTGGAAGCTTCTTGTTGTGGTTTTTGTGCTCTGACCCAATCATTAATATGCAATAATTGCATTAATATGAAATCATCGCATTAATATACAATAAATGTGCTCTCCTCCGACGAATACACCGTTTTAGCGTTTTCGCAATACTAGAATCGGTGTATACCTCTCCACTTACTAACTGGCCGCTGCACTTCTCCAAATAGACTATCTGGCTTCCGCGCATGATTCGTATACAGTGCCACTTGTCTGTGTCATTTGGTGCTGACGCACAAGAAAGCGCTCTAAAGATAACCCTTGAGCTCACACATTCCTCTTCTGCGACAAGAACTTCAATAACTGTCACCGTTTGCTTGCTATACAATTTTTATAACCGTTAGTCTTTTTCGGGAGACCCTGTATATTGCTGCAACTTGGGAATTACAATGATTTTTACACAGTATATTCATTAGGATGACGGGAAAAACGAAAATAAAGCATACATAAGGAAGGAAGTTAGGGCAAATTTTACTCGTGCGAGTTGATTTAGTTTAATAAAGGAAATCTCCCGCCACCGGACGGATAGTTTGAATTTGGTACGTAGTCATGTAAACTGGTCTTAAAATCAGTGGAGGTCTGTTCTGTTCACTGCTGAATCTCGCTTTGCTTTACAGAATGATTATCGACGTGTTTACTTATGGGGAGAAGCAATCACTCGATATTTCCCGGCTTACATACGGGAGCTAGATATCTATGCAGGAGGTAGTGTTCTTGCATGGGTAGGAGTACTTTTAGGTGGGTGCACATACCTCAATGTGTTGTCACAAGGAACACTCGGTAGGAAGAGGTAAATAGACGACATACTGGATACTACGTTTCGTCCTATGCTGCCGCAATTGGCGATACAATCAGTTTGCAAGCAGATTATGCTCGGGATCACATCTTTCGTCTCGTGCCATAATTTCTTGAAGAAGACACTGTAATGCAAATAAAATGGCCAGCAAGCACTGCTGTTCTGAATCCCATTGAGCAGATGTGGGGCGCTCTGTGTTTTTTAGGCGCGTTACTGGCCTCCAATCCCTCACCAAACACTAGGTGGGGTGAGAACTGCTTTATCCATTTATTTATTTCGCTACATACCGACAGTTCTAAGATCCAATTTCAGAGATGCATGCAGAAAATTTTAAACGGATATGCAGGAAATGTATAAACATGATATATACAAAAAGCCTAACATTATATAGTGCTTGAAATAATCTGCTTTTTGAATTCATTAACACTAAGTAAATAGATGTCCGAGGAGATACCAGGGAATTATAAAATTCACAACAACGGGATATAGGAGAAAGGGAAAGTGCATTCATTCGTGAAATCGCAGTACATGATGTCAAGGAATTTCTGAAAACAAGTCTCGGTACAGTGAAAGGTATGCCTTCAAGGATGACAGATATTAAATTTTTCCCGCAGCAATTTAAATACAAAAAACGAATGAGATACTATGTGCCAATTATGCAGAGAGATAACCTCAAAAAATAGTCGCAGATTAATTACGCTGACGTTATAAACTCCAGAGTACCTATAAAACAAGTACCTAAGGAATTTTTTTGGAGCATCTCAATGTCAATAGAATATTTCGAAAAATTGAAACTACGCAGCCATACTCAAGTTTGGAGCGCATGAAAGTATTGAAAAGCAACAATAAAATAGAAACACTTCGGGTGTTTTTGCAACTTCGGATTATATATTCTAAATTTCTACAAGCACAATTCACAACATGAGAAACATGATAAGGAAAGGTCAATTTGGAGTCAAATGCCTCCCCCAAGTCATTAATTTGTAAAACTTTTCGGATCTACCATCCACAGTGTAATCAACATCAATCGGCGAACAATTCTTTGTAAATGTAATTACCCTCCATTTGGATATATTAAGATGCAAATAATTAGACATACACCAAAGGGGAACCGCATCTATGCTTTCTTGGACGGCAATGCTGTCATCAAAAGTCACAATATGTTTAAGGAGTTTGAGGCCATCAGCGTATATCAAGCACGAGGTAGAAGGGAAAGTGTATGGAAGATCATTTACAAAAATCAAGAACAAAAGTGGTCCAATATTGCAGCTTTAAGGAACACCTGAAGTAATGGCATAGCTGAGAGAGTGAGCATTGGAAAATTTGCATACTGCATTCTATCCGGGAGATAAGATTTTAACCAGGCAAGTACATTATCATTCAAATGCAGGTAACTTAGTTTACTTGAGAGTAGATCATGATTCACCTGATCAAAGGCTTTTGAAAAGTATGCATAGATTACATCAATTTGCTCATTGTTATCAAGAGCGAATGTCAATTATCTGTGAATGTGACAATATTCGTAATAGTTGAACATTACTGCATGAAACCATACTGATTAGGGCAAATCGTAGATTAGAAATGCAGATGGTGTTTCTTGTTTATAATAGACTCAAAGACTTTCGAAAACGAAGAGAGTACTGATATAGGTCCCTGATTTTTTATAAAATATTTATCGCCTGTTTTGTAAACAGGACAAACACTTTGCACGTTTCCAAACATTAGGAAATGCTGCATGTTGGAGTGAAAGATTAAAAATCCGCAGAAGAGGAGAAGATACAAATTACTGAGAACATGCTTCGATAATATAGGCAGAGGCAGATATACCGTTTGGACCGCCAACTTTTGCAGACTTTACTCGTAGTAGGAGAAATTAGTAGCAGCCAAAGTTCAATATAATCTTTCATGTTTTCATTCCTTTTTATTGAAACTTTACGTTTAATCATTTTGTTTTCATTAAGATTAATTAATGGTGCGTAGGGGTGTCACTTCTAG
>JJRW01S0002871.1:59452-69791 GCA_001188405.1 Loxosceles reclusa
AGGTTCGATTCCTGGCGTCGACAAAGTAAAGATTTTCTTTACATCAGTTTCCTGATAGTTTACCGTTGACAAGATCTTAAACCAAGTGCGATAACGGCCTCTCACGTCAAGTCTTCGGAAGGTTCAAAATTTGCTTATTCGAATTCTCCACGTTGCTGAATTTTAGAGAGTTCGTTGTAGTTTAATTATTACATTCGTGTTGGAATAAGACAAAAATTAGTAACTATCAAAGAACAGCTTAACAAAGAGATCAGTTACTGGAGTTGAAAAATGAATGATTGACTTTCACTCAAACAGACAGAGTGGTTTTTCACTCTTTCGCTCTCTGAAAATGGCGCTTCGCCTTCGTACTGAAAACTACTTCCTCTGACGAGTAATCGGTTGCCACCTTACTAAATGCCCTCCGATTTCCGACGGCGACCGCCATTTTCCCGGCAACAGTTTTTTTACAATTTACCGCCAGATGGCAGGAGGTACGGGTAATGCTTTTATCGTTGCCATTGGCAACGTCAAACATTTGAATACTCCCGCCAAATTGTTTCCAATCAACTGCTTCTAAACACGTAAATAAATAGCAATGTTTTTACCCGTGTGTCGCGCCACCTATAGGGAGAAAAGTGAAAAATGTGTTGCTTCGAAATCTTTGAAATCGGAGGGCATATAGCATCGGTGGCAACGGAGTAATAAAAAAATATTCTTTTTTTTTAAGTGAATATTTTTCACTCTTTAAGTAGTGAAATGCACTTTAAGAAAAGGAGATAAAATATCATGAAGGAGTTATTTGTATGCCCTGGGCTCAAAGTGAGATGCGCCAATAAAAAAAGGACTTAATTATAAAGAAGTGACTATATTCTGGTTTATAGATTCAAATGTGCTTTAAAACGAACTGATCTAATTATAGAGCAGTGACTGTTTCGTGGTTTCAGTGGGTGTTCAAGTATTCCACACACACTTAAGCATTTCGGGACGGGGGTTGGGGTTCACCAAATTTTGTCATCAGTGAGGAGGGGGACTGAAAGAAATATGTTTACGTGACACACAAAAAATGACAAAACGAACCAAGTAAGAGATAGTCGCCGAAATGATAACCAATATTACAGAGCTGCAATAATGGAATAGAACCATTTACAACTTGTAAATTGCTTCAGTAGTGTTATATAATAAATAAAAATAAAGAAAACTTTACGTAAGTATGAGGAGCGGGCGTTCTGGCATTTCCTTATTTTTGCTACAAGAGAAAAAGGAAGAGCCATAAAATAGATAAAAATGAGTGTATGCAATGTTTAAATAATCATCTTTAAAATGAGAATGAATTTTCGTAAGAAAGAAATTCACGTACGCGAAGAATTTCACGTAAGTATAAAATATAGTTACAAAATACAATACAAAGCACCAAACCGGTTGTTTAATTTGTTACACGACAGAAAAACTAGAGCTTGAAAAGCACTTAGTGAGTCAGAATGCACACAGGTGTGGAACAGATGGAATGAAACTCTTCCATGAAAATCGATGCTCGTGTAGTCAGCAAGCGTAACACTACCGCACAACATAGCAGATCCAACTGATCCGTGAGATTTCCTTCCATCTGTGAAGATGGAAACACGCAGACAATAGCAGGTACGATGCGCAATGTAGAACTGCACATGCTGAACGTATGGTGTGCTGCATTCGGCGAACAGGCAAAGGTCGAAGCAAGCTGAAGGCTGAAACCTCCCCTACGGTGCAACAAAAACCACAACGCTCTGTGAGATGTCATAAATATCCAATCCGAGCTCATTCAGTAACGGACTCATCCGAATACCGAAAAAGTAGGAACTCATGCAGTAAAGAGAGGCACATTGTTGGGCTTAAATACCCAGCGCCATAAGGTAGGTGCTCGTTAAGACTAACTTCGTGAAACATCGAGGCTTAGTAGTTGATGCCGACGTAGATCGAGTGGGGGCCTGTAAACCTCGAGGTACAAACTGAACAGAAGAAGTGAGTAAAACATGAATGCCGGGTACCTGGTGAATCTCTGGATCAAGCACCTTGAGATGGACACCTTGAGATGAACAATACAGAGCAAAAGTGTAATCCAGCTTGGAGCGACTGATACAGGCCTCGAAGATGAGTGATCGGTCGAAGATGGCACCAACGAAGAGTTTCGGAAACAACCGGATCGCAGTGGAACCTAAGAGACTCGGATCAGGAAGTAAGCGTCGTCTGCTATAGAAGTGCATACAAACTGTCTTCTATGGTGAATGACATAGCACATTGTCATCTTCTAAATGAAACAGCTGGTTCAAAGCTGAGCTGTAAGCGACGCTTGTGGTCTCATACCCACCGAGATGTAAGCAAGTTGTCAACATGCAACATGTATTGGATTCCTTGGAAGTGGGGACAGAAGGCCATTAAATTTAAAATGGTAAAGCCTAAAATAACAACCTAGGGGAGCCCCCCTTAGTGGAAAAAAGGGCGAAAAGTTTTGCGCCAATACAAATTTGAAATGTAAGATCAGCTAAGATGTTATGGATAAGCACTGGCAGGTTTCCCAGTAGCTCCATAGTAAAGGGGTCAGGGAGAATTCCATATCGCTTGATTAGTTCATAGGATTTCTTTCGGTCAAAGAAGATCCACATGCCAGTCGAGAACGATGAACGAAAGTCTCCCACAGTTGGGAAATTGATGATTCTGGAACGAAACCGCCCAAAACCGCTCTAGAATGGGAATGATCAATGACCGGATTCCAAAAGTGCAAACGAGCGTTTTCTACCCGTTCCAGCAGTCAGATGTATCTGGTCAGCGCAGTAAGGGAGCATCATTGAGAACTTCAATCGTTGAAGAAGTCACAGGAGAACAGCTTATCTGTACCACTTGATGTTTTCCGCTTTTTCCTTAAAACCTCAGGTACCAGACTTTGGTAACATACAGCAGTGATCCCGGCTGTTGGCTGGCCGCACGACGGAGCGTCGACCTCGCAGGCCTTAGCTTCTCAGAACTGCTCCGGCAGGACTCCGGAAAGACTTCACGGCACCCAGTCAGTGGTTTGCCTGGCCTCTGAATGAGTGTCACCATCGGTTAAGAGCCTATGCTGGCCGAAGGCCTTGCTGCACTACGTTCGACACTGTTGAGGGCGGCTAACTCCCTAGTATACTGGAGAGTCAAGTCAAATGGCAACCGTCGCCCGGGACGACGAAGCTACTATTACCCAAATCAAGACCGTTCCGGAGCCCATAGCAAGGTCTTACCTACCCCCTGATGCTGTAGGTGGCTTATTTGGAACACGAGGAAACTCAATGCTCGCTAAATCAGTTCCTTACCTCGTCTTAGGTTATAACACAGGCATGTTTCAACTTTGCGAGGGTGCCCACGACCCAGCTTAACACGTTTGTTTGTTCCGTCGAAAACCGACGGCCTCAACACCGTATCGCTCACGCTTTGGCACTGACTCCCCAAAATCCGGCATAACATTGGAGTCCTCGTAGAAGAAAAAAACGTAGCCATCAGTGAGTCCGTCGTTTACTTATGTTCTTATCCCCTAGGACAGGGTTTCGGTCCTCGATAATATAGAACAATATATACTTCTGTAATTTGAAACTTATCGTTAATACTTCAAAATATTGGGTCGTTATTGCCGTTGAATGACGTGCGCTTTCTAGTGGCTAGAGAAAAAAAATCAAGCAGTGATGTTTACGCAGTGTTTTAATGTCATACGGCGGCAACACACATGGGTGATGGATTTGTAGTAATTGCTCCGTTAAACTTTAAACACGACCGCCAAAAATCGTACATGGAACCTACTCAAATTAGGTTGTTCAAATTGAAACATTCTGCAGCGGCCGCAAGTAAAAAACACCAATAAAGCCTTCAGTGAACGAACAGCGAACGAGAGATCCACAAGGGGTTGGTTTGCAAAATTTCGCGCAGAATATTTGAGCCTTCATAACTAAGCCCGTAGCCATCGTCCCTGTTCCATGGATTTGGACTAATTATCGAGGTTAATCGAATCCGATTCACGACAAACTGTACGAGGGCTCGTCCAGAAACCTAATGTACACTTTTCCAGCTGTTCCACGGCATTTGGCGTTATTAAGGAAAATAAGGAAGCTCGACAAGTGTTGTCCCACGAACTCACGAATGAAAACAAATCACGGCGTTTGGAAATTGTTCTTTACTTCTTGAAAGAGGAGAGCACAAATTTCCTGCAATGAATTATTACTGTAAATCAGAAGTAGATCTTATGTAACAATCGTACACAGTGGTTAGGCGCGCTAGATGCTCCAGGAATAACTCCAAAGCCACCTTTGCATCCAAAGATGTTGTTTACTGTGTGGCGACCTACTGGTTTTAGTCACTACTTATTCCTTCCACGAGGTGCAACGATAAATGCAGATATGCGGCAAATGAATGATAAACTGTGCCTTAAGCAACCAGAACTTGTGAACAAACGTGGAGTCCTCTGCTTTAGGACAAAACCAGATCATACATGGCCATGTCAACCATATAGCAAATCAATAGTTTCGGATACGAATATGTGCCTCACCCCCCGAACATACTCACTGACCCCAACATATTTCCTTTTTTTTTTCAACGATGCGTCATTTCATCGGACTTGTTCACGCCGAGAGAAACTACTTTTTACAGACATCGAATGAATGGTCTGTTCAAAAGTTGGCGACAATTCATTGATGCTGGAAATTACTTTGATTAAATAGGTATTTTTATTTATTTCGTTTTCAGTCGTCCTTAAAATCGGCCATTTCACTTGCAATAACCTAATATTTTCATTCATTCCTGTAATATACCTCTCAGGTAACATACCCCTTAAGGGCTCATTGTTTGGTGAGTACGGAGAGTGAAGTGTCATCTATGAAGTGCCCGAGCCTTACAGTGTTCCGTGATCATCTTGTGTTTGTCACAGCATGGCCTTTTCGGGCCCTTGTGCCATTAAACTTCAAGTAACCAGCCAATCTGTAATCATGTATTAACAATTCGAACGTATTCAAAAATATCGAAAATCAATTATTCATTCCACTGTTATAACATAAAAGAAATAGAGGAGATGAAGAATGCGAAGATCGAAGGATAAAAGCCACGAGGAGAAACTAACAGCGAGTACTCTTGACAGGGTAAACTTCGCTCAAGTCGAGCTTAATGTTCAGCACTCCTTCAATAAAAAAAATCATTTTTGGCAGGTAAGAACAGTAGCTGTTCAAGAGAGTTTTCATTATCTATGTCCGGAAAGTACTAAAGAATATCACTTCAGCTTTTTTTGCCCTTAGGTGGGCTTGGCGTGTTGCCATCAAACCAAGGCATTCAGCCATTCTAACAATGAGATGGAAATGCCGTACTCCTAGTGTTTGCTTCCTCTGTTTTTGTGGCTTTTTATTTATTCCTTCTTATATTTTTTTTTTGAACCCAGTGTCATTTGGTTGTTTGTCTCGATCTATATACACAGAGATACTTTCATATTGACTTTTTGTTTTTCATTTACGCGACTGGAATAATATTTGTAAAAAGTGAAATTTCGCCAGTAAAAATTAAATTCAGAAACTTAACGACCTTCGAACCGTTACAATATGGTTCCATCGTTTGTCGTCCTACTGATGTTAAATTGTCCCATGGCACTGAAAGAATACAAAACATGTTTCTTTGATTCTTATTTTTAAAAGCAATTCTCTTGACATGAGCGTCGGTAAACTGCGTAATTTCTTCAATGTACCAGTGCTACGTTGTAATGCCCACCCGTAAGTGACTTCAAAATAAGCAACGGAAATACTCCGTCGGCTTAGCTTGATCGGTTAAAACGGCCGCACTGGAGCTCTGGGGATGGCAGATCCGTAAGTTCGAATCCCGGCGTCGACAAAAAGTGAAGTTTTTCTTTTCAACGGAAAAGGCGTGATCGTTTTTACTTGACTTGCCTTTTATAAATTGATAAATCGAATTATTCATTATCTGCTGTTATTTCGTGCATTGCAAGTCTTAAGCCCTAGGCCAAACTTCCACAAGCGCCAACACCCCCTTTAGTCTTCTTTCTTGTTTCAAGGGAATTATATAATGTCTCACCTATTGTTCTTATCTACCGTACTAGAAAAAATGCAGTACCAATTTTTTTTTTTCTGCTTGCCTTCAGTAACAATGTAACTTATATATATTGTCGTTCCTTCTTTTTCTTTTTCATCATTTCTGTAACTAGATTGTTGTTTATTTGTTGAAATGAAAATAAAGGAGTAAAATAATGCTTGTGAATAAATAACCTAGTATTGAAGAGGATGGTTATATGTGACTTCATTCAGACTTGTAAAACTTCAAATGGATTTGATGTAGTTGCTAAGGACGTCTTTAGAAAATGCTACAGTGGGATCACGAGTGGAAATGGGAAGAAGCTGGTTAGAGAAAAGGCTAGATTACAACTAACGCATGAGATTATATTTAATAGAAGGATAAACAATTGGGAGTGTATAGCGAACGAAGTTATTCAGACAAAGACGGTTGAGAGTTTTAAGAGAAAAATAGATGAGAAACTCAAAATTTTTGTCTGACTACAAATTGGGTTTCCCTCCGTTTGCTGTGATTAGCTTCAAATCTTCTTTAGTTAAGAATTACTTGTGCCATTGCATTCGACTTTTGTCCTTTCAAGTTTTTTTTTTCCCCTTTCCAGATATTTTTCCACATACTTTTTTTCCTTGCGTTTAGTTTCGATTCACGATATAAATTTTTTCCATTATTATGATGACTGAGCCTTATTTATTATGTGTTTAAATGCTAACCTTTTTTTTTAGTTAGTGTGATCATCATACTTAATGTTAGGTTTATGACAACGGAACACTGTTCCGCTATTAAGGTAACGCACTTTGGACGAAGGAACCTTGTTTCAGAATTTTGCATTTTTTGTATATTTTTTATGACGAAGGTAGTCTTGCTCGACTTCTGTAGAACCTCATAAAATTTAGCTGCTAGGGTTGTTGTGATAACGGGTTTATTTCTTATATCCCTTAATCTTCTGTATGTTGACGGTGGGCATTTTGTTTTGCTTCCACAATTTTATGGGTATATCTGACCTTTATGTATTTAACTTGTATATATGCACGTTTCATGAGATTTTAACTTCTCTATTTCTTGTGTATTTTTTCGTTTGTTTTTCATCCCACACACACACACACGTTCTATGTCACTTATCTGATGAGAGAACTGCGTCCCATAATTTATGCAATATATTCTGGACGAAGGAACTTGTTCCGAAATCTTGGCTTTTTCTTCATTGGTAGACATGTTGCCTACCATCATCAGGAAATTCCGAAATCTTGGCTTTTTCTGATGATGGTAGACATGTTGCTTTCAATAGAATGGTTATCTGGGTACATTGAGGATAGATCCTCAAGGTGGTTTTATTTCCTTGTTGATTAATGTGCTTGAAACGACGAAAAAGGTTTTCGCAATTTTATGGATTCTCGTAGTGCCGTCAACAATGGTGGGCTTTTCCCTGTAGTTCAGATTTATTTTTATGTTTTATCCTTCTAGAGTGGACCACCTTAATTTTCTTAATCTATGCAAATCTCATATATTTCATACCTCGAAGTAAAGGAAAAAAGTTCGCTAACAGGGATAAAAATACTTTTCGAAATACGTCTTATGATAAAATGCTTAAAAAACTTTAAAAAGGGAATGTAGGAGACGTACACCGCCAGCCAAAGGTTTAGACAATAGATAAATTACCTTCGTTACAGAACAATGATCATCCAAATCGAAACAAATTTTATCGACACGTACATTTTAACTCAGACATGGTACAGAACTGGAAATGAGAAACTATACACTTCCCAAATAAATTATGACAAAAAAGTAAAATTTACTGTGCCAGAAATTTAGACACAAACGTGAAATCTGAAAATTTAAAACGGTTGACTTCACAGCGATCAGTTAGTTAAGATACAGTGCGCTAAAGAAATACATCTGGAAGAGGTAAGAGATTTGGCGATTGAAAGTAGGACGAATGCGTCCAGCGGAAATTGCAGCCAGATTGAGTCCTTCTTTGCAGTCAGAGTTTTATCTAAATAGTTGTAGTGTTTACAAGGCAAAGCTTAGAACTATCTCTCTCTCTCTCTCTCTCTCTCTGGTAGCTGTCATCTTACCGGAGCACGAGATGACAGGAGCATCCAGAGAAAGACTCGCTTCCACGCAAAACATTAATGTGCGGCAAATTAAAGCTGCCTTCAGATGTTTCATAATACGATCCGTTAGACGTATTAAAGAAACAGGTACAATCGTTTATCGTAAAGTGAAACCTGAACCAGCTTTGAAACCTCTCATCACTACACCTTAAGATTGAAATCGGCTCGTGGCCATATGTCGTACGGCTTACAGAGATATTCTTTGACGAAAAGAAATGGAATTTACTCGGGCCGGAGGGGTGGGTGTCGTATTGGTACGACTTGCATACGAAAAATCGGACTTATTTCTGTAGGAGACAAGGAAGTGGAATAACTCACGGTATAGACCGCATTTACCTTCAATAGGCAAGTAGGTTTGGCAGTTCTGGATGGTGCTCTAACAGCGCAATACTACGTACAGACATGGGAGGACAATCTTCTACCATCCCTGTTGAACTTTTGCGTGGCCCTCAATGGGTACTTCAGCAAGCTACAATGCATCCATTTACACAGCAGAATTTGTCAAAGCCTGGTTTCGTTTGCGATTCATAAATGTTTCCTATTGGGATCCCATGTAGCCTAGATTTAAATTCGATTGGGAACATTTGTAGCATCATGCGGCGTGAAGTTTACGGAATTTTTTGCGAACGTTCTTCTTTGAATGAACTGAAAGCTTCAGAGTTGAAATTGCCTGGTTCGGAATCGAGCAATAAGTCATGCAAAATCTGGCATTGTCCATGAAAACCCGCATATTCGAAGTAATCAGGAAGAACGGTAAATTTATTAGTTACTGATATAGTAATATTTTGTGAAAATGATACTTATTTTACGGCAAATAGTATTTTGTCTAAAAGTTTGACACAATGTAATTTTACTTGTTTTGCCCGATTTATTTGAGATATGTATAGTTTTGCATTTCCAGTTCTATAATATATGTCTGGGCTAAAATGTACGTATCCATAAAATTTGCTTCGAATCAGATGTTCATTTTTCTGCAACGAAAGTAATTTATCTATTACTTAAACTTTTGACGAGCGGTGTATCAACGAGCCACGATTGTACCTCTGATGCGACGGTTGGCTGATTGGTTAATTAGGATTTAATGGCACAACGACGTGTAAAATCATGCTGTACCAAACAGAGGATAAGTACGAAACATTAAATGCCTCGGGAACATCGGGACGCTACATCACTCCCCGTACTCATCAAAAAGGTCAGCTCTTAAAGGGACCTCCGATCCAAACTGGTGGTGGTGATCTGTTATTGATGATGATGGTACCGCAAAGCATGACGCCACGATATAGAGTATTATGGCATTCCTCACTCACACACAGCAAGATTGGATCTGTCTCTATATCACCTCCAGACTCTCACTCTGTGACTGTTATTCGTAAAACAGTAACGAGACTCGAGAATAAACAGTACCCCGTGCTATTCATTGCACTAAGAAGCTCTCTCGAAACCATTGCAATATGCCACGTTAGCGTGTTGGTATCAAGGCAGTGTTCGTAAAGGACAATTTTACTGCAATCCACTTTCGATCAATCTTCGACAAACTGTTTTCACTGATTTTGGAGCATCCAGTTCTAACTGCGCACTCTGAAGAATGTCGACAGAACTACATTGTCGAGCCGCTAATGCGTGGTTTCTCATGCGTCGATCCAATCCTACTGATTTAGTTTAAACTCACCTATACCGTAGCAACGATTGACGTTCTCTTTTTCAATCGATTTACTCCAAACCCAATGCATAGTTGACGCATCTTTTAGCGTTTCAGCTGTGATAGGATGAAGCAAATCACCACCAAATACGTAGGCCTACAACAAAACCTCTCGTGAAGTCTTCAGCTTTCGGAAAATGCCCTTCGCGACGTCTCTCAAACATCTCTTTAACTACATGTTTATTCTTAAAGAAAAAACAAAGCTCAAAAGACGGGTTTCCGTAGGCGGGGGAAAAGAACAAATGTCTGATCACTGATGATTTCTTCCTTTTATCTTGCACACAATTCACGTGACCAACTTGAATTTCAGATGATGAGCATAAATGGTTGAGCTACGTATTCATTGCAATTTGCATAATGATACTACGAAGTCTTCCTGGTGCAAAACTTTCTCTGTCTGGTACTGTATTTATGTTTGAGATATGTAATTTTTGAATTGTAAGGATTATTGTAAGGATCGAAAGATTTTTACAGCTATTTCTAACTCTAA
>JJRW01S0002871.1:70961-81915 GCA_001188405.1 Loxosceles reclusa
CATCTCTGTTCCTGATGTGAACTTATCAATTGTGTCTTTTCTAGTTGTGCGGTCAAACTAGATTCTCATAGGCCGAAAGGGATATACCCCGTATTTGCCCCATGCCCTAGAATTAGATTTAACAAATACGTACTTTCAAGCCTCACCATAAGCCATTTTGTAGCGATTACTTCGTATTGCGAGCAGTTTGCACTGAAATCCCATTAGATTCGGGGAACGCAAACCTAAGTAACGATTTACGATTATTTAATAACCACAGAAATGGGAAACATGGCATATTAAATTGGTTAGGTCATGAGCATCCACTAAATATAGTTATCTAAAAGTGAATGTTCGTGGTTTCTGCTTAAAGTAGGTCAAGAACTACTTTCCCGTTTTTAAAGTTTGCTGTATTACATATTTCGCCTTTCCACTTAAACAGCTTCCTTACTATTTTGTTACAGAGTTAATTTTAACCAGTCGTAGCTCGGATTTCCTAATGTAGATATTTTAATAAACGAACTGAAACATCCAAGAGCTACTACTGGAAGAAAACAGTATGTATAGTGCAAATGGAATGAAAGTAATAATGAAATATTTCAGAAAAGGATCTAATAGAAATTTACATATGAGTCCCCCAAAGGAGGATTACCTAACGGTTGGCTTCCGCAACGCACAAGACATCCATATTTACAGCAAGATATGCTCCAAATTCATGCTAATCTAAACTTAAGGAGTTTTCTTCTAAAATGGGAGCGATTCCCAGAACGAGAACCTAACGGCTAAAGAATACGCAGTGTCACAGTCAATAAGTAGTGTCATTATCATTAAGTTCTGTCATTTTCAGTAAGTCAATAAGTAGCGTCACTTTCAATATACAATGGCCGTTGGCAATATTCATGAACACTAGTGCCCAAAAGTTAAGCGTAAGTGCTGCTTATGTGAATATGTGTGCGATTCCAAGTCGTAATGGAAGGAAACGTGATATACGGATGTAAGCATGTTATGGCAGAATAAAGCTGTAAGGGTTTTTTTCCCCCACAAAAGGCTTCGAAATTAAGCGGCCGAGGTACCTGTCGGTGTAGCTTAAATAGAAAAACTGTCTCTCGGAAGCTGATAGATTCGAGATTCCAATCCCGGCGTCGACAAAACGCACGTTTTCTTAACAATGGCGCCCGAACAGGGGCGCACACTCGCGGCCAAGGTCCCAACCCTTAGGTCCAATACGCGAGGTTAAGTCGGTACGCTGACCTCTCTCAACGTGGGCCAGTATGTATGATCCCCCCCAAAAGTCTTTGAAATTAAGCTTCCCAGATAAATGTCGAAGGAGATTAAATAGAAAAGCGGTCTCTCCCAAGTAGATAGATCCGTGGTTAGAAACCCAGCGTCGAAAAAAGGGCAAGTTTTCTTAATAAATCATAAAGGTTGTTTGGTAAGTTTATTGATGAGAATTTAATGGCACAATGACGTATAAGGCCAAACCTGTCCCACACACACAAGGTAAGATTGAAGCACTAAATGGCTGGAACACCTCCGGGACGAGAAGTCACAAAATATGTGAGCCCCTGAGTTGTAAAATCATAAAAACAAGTATAATAATGGCCTTTATAATAGAATTAACAAATTCGATACAAAAATGGGCTTATTAAGTGTTTCAGATGTAGCGCTACAAAACAAAAACCGCTGGTACTAAAGGTTAATGCTGTATGTGGTTACCACTTGTAGTCATGATAGTTGCACAACGATTTTTCACATTCTCGAGATTATTAAAGAATTATGTGCATCAAGAGTTCCAAGTCGCATATAGAACTGTTTTCAATTCTGGAAGGGTCCTTAATGGATGATAAAGAACTGCAAGTCGTCTTCCGAACATATCCCACGCATGTTCTATGGATTGATACGAGAAAGCTTTGTGGCCACTTGCATGAGCTGATATCTTTGCTTGAGGAAGGACGTCATCCACCAGGGTACTACGGTGGGGTGCACTGACGTATTATCGCCCATGAATAAAAATTCATGACCGGCTGCACCTCGAAAACAGATGTCTCAAGAACCTCGTCTTTGTACCTTTGAGCAGTAACAGACACCCTATGTAAGATGCGAAGGTCTATGCGACCGTACATACCACATATCCTTCTGAAGGACATCGATATCTTCCTGTGATGTTTTGCGAGTAAATATGAGTTCCACGTTCTCTCCATATCGTCGTACAACGAGAATCATTTGGGGAATTTAATATGGACTAATCACTGTACATGTCATTGCCCCGCTGTTCCCTTCCTTTGTTGCTGATCTTCCAAACTCCACTGTAAACACGCGCGTTTCTGCTTATGTCTGAGGAGTATGAAAACTGCCGGGCGTCAAGCATAGATGCCCGAGTCTAACGTAAGCAGTTTTCCTCGAAATTCTGTGACGGCAGTCAGCGGTGAACGCAATTACCTGGCAGAAATGTTTCTCTGACGTCGCGCAGTTACTACTAAATATCGATGATGCCGAGTAGTTGTTACTGCTAGATCATACTTACTGTAGGCTCACATCTCCAATACTTTGAAACCCTTACCACAGTGTTGAGATTGCCATTGTGGCACATATACAATTCCAAAATCTTCGGTTTGGGGCCGTCCGGATTCCAATAATTGTTCCTTTCGGGAACATGTCCACTTCGCGTTTTTGTACCATAAGTCGACCTTTCTAAACCGTAATAACATTACTTAACAGCAATTGCAAGAAGCCTGTCTGCTAGTGTAATATCCCGTGGAACTCGTCTCTTGAATATTATACTGGTCAGTGTAATTCCATTTAATTACTTAAGAGGCAACTAAAATATTCTTACGGAAAAGGTATTTGTAAAGTTTAAATTCATAATAACTGTATTAAAATACATACCGTAAGCTTTTCAATGAGCATTTAATTAAATACCAGAATTCCTCATCGTATTTATAACATAGCCGCATAGAATATTTATTATTTATATGTACCAATAGATGGGGATGGTCATGATGATGCTTGGTTTGGTTTTGTATGGCTCAAGGACCAATTACGATGACGCTGTGCAACATACGACATGAGCAATATGAAGACAATTGTGTATCTTCATCTTCAGAAATATATAGGAGAATTACACGAAAAGAACTTTCTAGAAAATGAAGGTAAGCCCGGGGAGATATAAACATTCTCGGAAAGTGCAAGTGGTAATAAAAATGCAAGATTTCAAATACTTAATCTGCCACATTACAATGCCACCGAGGGCGTTTGAAACTAATCTGGAATCGACATTAAGCAAATAGTTTAGAAAACTGGTATCAGAACAAAGTATTTTCTTTTTATTGACATACCCTTCTTGCCATCCCCTTTTCCTCGATCACTATTATCTTCATTATTTTATGATAAGGCCGTATACCCTTCCTCTCGTTCCCTTCGTCTGAAATCTGCCTGTGTATACCCACGTCACGCAACGGCTCAATCAAAAAGTACGAAAGCAATTCCAGAGGGCATGGACGCCGGTCGTGAGAGGATGGAAGAACCCAACCCGACCGTTTTGTGTAATTCCCTGCTCTATCGAATCGACAGTCGGTTCTTCCACTTCCATCAATCGCTGTAATTACCAACATCTCAGGAGGAAAATCGATACGACCAGAAGGGGAATAAGACTTTTCAAATTCGGGACTCGTTTTCGATCAAGTTGAACAATCCCGGAGCCCCTCTCATTACGCAGTTGAGTTTTCTTGGCCGCCCATTGTACCTCGTGGAGGTATTTGGACTTAATGCCCGCCTTGAATGCTTCGACTTTCCCCGCTGGTTCCCATACTAATCACCCCTCCCCATCCCACCACAGTGCTCATTGAACCTTTGGTACTCTCCTTAAACGAACACTCGTTCAGCAATCAATACACTTCCAGAAAGTTCGTTTAATACCTTGAGCCTACACCGTAGCACGTGGGGGCGCTGCTTACAGCCTTGTTATCAACGGAGACACGTTTACATGAAATCGTTCCGGCTTTCTTCGTCCCTACTTTTTTTTTTTTTGCCTCACTCTAACTCCTCCAAAATGAATAGCTTTGTTCTGCAATGCGACAACCTAATTAAGAAAGGAAATTAATTAAAGGAATTGCATTAAGGCATTCTCTCCTCGTCGAATGCCACTTCTGAATTTCAAAAGGTTTTTGCAATTCCAGTAGAATGTGGGATAGGTGCTAAAGTAAAAACGGATAAATGCGCAAGGAATATCTATGAAGAATAGTACGTTTGAGTAAAGGCGATAAGCAGAATAATTAGGTTTTGAAAACCATTTAAAAGGATTTAGAAGACGTGAATCCTCCCAAAGATGAAACATACTATTTCAAAACAATTCCCTCACACTAAATTAACAAACACGTGACAAGTAGCACGCAGCTAGATTTTGACTTTTTTTTCCAGTACAAATGCTGCATTCATTGCAGCTTGTAGGTAATCATTTCGAGAGAGATTACTCATTTCATCCTTTGTAACCGACATCGTTTGTGATGCGGTTCAATATAACACTATTGAATATTAAAATCGCTGCACCGTGAAGGTGACCCGCAACAAAAGCGAAATTTGCAAGAAAGGTACAGCATGTTGGGATATCAAATATTGGGATAACAACATGTCGGGATAACAAATGATTGGAATTTCACCGCATGCTCACAAAGCAGGTAGGAGTAACGCTTCACTCTCCCCCCAGCCTGCGTAAAAAGGAAGATTGGAAAGCTGGTTAGTTATACGTAAATCGCATTCACACGTTGGTTGCTTGTGTAAATGGCTTATTATGGGCTCGTGTACGATAGTGGAACGCTTATCAGCAAGTGTCGGAATTTGATCACGGCACGATTCTGCCTTATCGGGACTGCGGTTTATCGTTTCGGGATAATGTTGCACACGTAGGGCTGTCACAAGAATATGAAATAAATAGGTCCAGCAGGGTCATACGGAACGCCGTGCGGGATCTCAGCCGCCCGGTCACTAAAGGCCGAGAGGATAGGCATGCTGTCTGCGCGGCCTTGCGCGATCGTACAGCCACAACATATACCCGGAGTCAGGGATTTGTGTCATTTGCGGGACGGCAAGTGTCAGCACAGGATGCGCAATGACGTCTGCAGCATCACGGACTGTCAGCACGACGAAAATGTTGAGGCTTTCCTTGACGAGGAAGCAGAGACAGACGTGCGTTCAACGAAAATTACAGACAAAGGAGTGGCTTCACGTAGTTGTTTTTCATATGAATCCCAGTACTGCGTATAGTGACATGATGTTGGTATCCGAGTGTGGAGATACCGAGTGGAATGACCATTGCCAGCTTGCATTCGACATTGTCATACGGGTGCAGAACCTGGAGTGATAGCGTGGAATACCACTAAGTACACATCTTGGTCACCTCTTGCTCGCATAAAATTTTCGGACAGCCGTTCTTACATTTCCGATGTATTAATGCCCATGGCTGTGCCCTATCTTAGTGGCCTCAGTCACGCGAACTTTGAACAAGACAGCGCACGAACGCATGTTGCCTATGCCGTCCTGAACTCCCTTGATATAGAGGGTGTTCAGCTGCTGCTTTGGCTAGCACGTTCTCCAGATCTCCCACCAATTGAGAATGTCTGGCCAATGGTTGTCAAGAGACTAGCAAGCGGCCACTCTCCAGCCGGTACTATTGATAAATTCTGACATAGAGCTGAAGCCGCATGAAATGCTGTACTCGTACCTGCCATCCAGACTCTTTCCACTCGATAACCATCCGGATTAGCGCTGTTATTTCTTCCAGAGACCGCTGCTCTGGTTATTGATTCATGCATAGTCTCTAAACCTAAGAATTACCTGTAAATTTACTCGTCTTTCTCCCATCATGTTGCATGTGTACAATAAATATTGAAATTAGGGGTGAAAATCATCTGGTGCCATCTGGTGTCGTTTAGGAGGAAATTGCATGCGTAAGGAACGTAAGTGCGTAAGGTGATTACGTCAGCGTTCTGGAAGAAAAACTCCCTTCGTTCCTCGACTTCTGAAAAAATCTCTGGGGTTTTGAAACGCCGATCCGCGTTGGTTGGGAGAGGAAGTTGATGTAGTTGCCCAGCGAGTGCAGTAGGAATTTTTGCTCGATTGTAAGCGATTTGTTAAGGAGTGTTCGAATTACTTGTGCTTTGATTTCTGGCCACTTTATTAGGAAATGTTTGCTTCGGTTGTGAAGGCGGGAGTTTTCTAATTTTAGGACCCCTTAGGGCAACACTTTGGTGAGTGACTTTGTAGTTTTTCGTACATGTGTGATTCTCCGGTAGTGGGGCGCGCGTTAAATCAGTTCTTTCGTTGTTCTGGGAACTTGCTGTGTATAGTTAGTGGGGTATGAATGTAATTATAAGCGCCGTAGGTGAAAGTAAATAGCTCTCCCCTTATGTTATTTTGCCCGTTGTGTGTTCTCTTAGCCGGCTTTTTTTCTTATAAATATGTGTGTAATATTTTATTTAGGTATTTAGCATTGACTATCTGTATACGTTGTAATTTTCAGTTTGTGCAACAGTTCTTAAAAATTATAGAATCTTTTTATAAGTCTGGTAAAATAGCAAATATACTGTAAATTACGAAGGCGAATTCTGCTTTGTATTTGTTTACCGTTTGTTTATTACTTTCTAGTAAATCTGCTCGTATTCCTAACGATATCACGGCCTCATTTAAGCGTTTTCTCACTGTTTGACTTGTTATTCTGACGAAATTTTGTTTATTCAATAATTGATAACGCCCAGTAGCACGTAACAATATAATTCTGTTATTTTTCCACCTTTATGGTGTAGGTTTTTTCGTGTGTGTGTGGCCAGCAATGTATTCTGCTCTCAAACCCGCGTATACACTGTTAAAACGTTCTCTATAAAAACATTTAATGACCGTATTTCCAATTGTTATTTTCTCGTTTCCTACGACAACTGTCGCATAACCGTGAAAGCACAGTGTAATTCTCTTTCTGACTGAAAAACGAAATGTATTTTTTGTTCCCTAAAACGATGTATCGTCTTGACGCCCAGTCCTTAATAATAGCAACTGTTAACTACCCCAACCCGCTTCGTTATACAGCGCTAATCCATTTACAGTCAGCGCTGACGACATTCTTATTACTGCAGTCTCTAGACGTTACAAAACACTTTGGAAAAACATCTGACTTTAGCAAAAACGACAGCAAACTTGTTTTTAAACCTGAAATGAGGAAAACAACATATATTAAAACGAAGTTTGACTTCCAGCTTAGGTCTTTAGCTGAATTTCTGCTCTTACAAAAACAATGAAGAATCACGATGAGTCTGATAGGCGTCTAGGAAATAAAACTGTAATTTTGGTGCGTCTTGCACACTACTATGTTATTCATCGCTTTATTGTCTGAAAATATATACCCAATATATAAAAGTTGTTTCTTTTCATTATGTAGTATATCCACTAATGCATCCTATTTCTGTGTCATAAACAACTATATATTAATAAGGGAAGAAATTTCAATAGTGTAAAAAACGATTTTTTTTTTATTTTCGTTCAAAAACCAGAATTTTACCCGCTGAAACAACATCGCAATGCGTTTGCAATAATTTTTAACGCGATTTGAATTGACTCGTTGAAAAATGCCAATTTGAATTAAATAGCTGAAAGCGTCTGCAACAAATTTCAACAAACGCGATGATTTTCACCGGTGCGAGAAATCGTTTTACCACCGGTTTCGCAACATTTAGCCCTACTGTACATAGAACTGCGAGGATCCCCCGCAACAGACAGACAGATAGTAACTTGCCTACGTGCGCGTCGGCGTAGCTCATTTGAGAGTACAATCACTCCGAAGCCGATAGATCGACGTTCGAGTCACGGCGTTGACAAAGAGGTTTGTTACTGGACATAAGTAACCTTTACATTTCAGGGCGCTGTTAGTGGCGCTCCTTCAGTATTATTGGAGAAAATGCTTGAATACTTCAAGGAAACTCAGGAACTATCGTGCAGCCCAGATGTACAGGAAGTCTCTAGTGTTTCAAGTTTTGAGAATACCAGTGTCGTTGGTAACATACGAGGGTCGTATTTCTATTTATTCATAAGAGAAACGCTGTTCTGTCTGAAGAACTGGTGTTTCTCCAGAAACATTGTCTGGTGGCTGTATCATGCAAGTACCGTGGCGGTACTGATCGACGAAGATCCCCTCCCCTCACAAATAAACTGTGAAATATATGTGTTGTAGTATTTATTACATGATTCTATTATTATTTATATTGCAAAAATATCATTGGATTCACCGATGGATTGAAACTTAAGAACTTAGTCGTGGCCGCACTGGAGAACAGTTGCTTTACAAGCTAGGGCATATGTGAGAACGAAGGAGATGGCTTTACGTGACGAAATGAAAGCCATTATATGATAATAAAATAATCTGGGAATTCTATGTTTACTATGAACTTTCCAGTTTACAAGCAGTGATTGAGAACAAGTATGTCAAGTTACAGCAAGGCATTTATGAAATTCTTTGCATTTAGCAAAGGCTGACGTTCACCAGTAGTAAAGTTGTCAGTGCGGAAATTGGATACTATCTTCAATAAAGCCTGTTCAAGATCCTCGTTAAATTTGCATTAAATAATTAGATTATGAACGTATGTTACATGGACGGCAATTAGCATCCAAGCTGAATGTAAGAAATAACTGTGTGTGTGTAATATGTTGGAGGGAGGGTTTTTATGTTCCGGGGGAATGGTCTTCACGTAGCATTCTTCTTATGTTCCTGGGTCACTTAACTATGACATACTTTTCCGTAGCGACACACTGTTTCTTCACGTTTCATCTCGTGCCTACCAAGGTACTTTTGATCATTTTGATTCAAAAGCTGAATGTGAATTCTCATATAACTGCCTGAAAGAAAAAATGCACCATTGCAAAAAAAAGCTAGTAGAATAAGATGAAAATAGGCACACAAACAGAGGATTAAGATCTAAATTACTGATCTTACGTTGAAGACTTCAATGCAATACAGCGACGGAATACATAGGACGATCAGTAGTAAATACAAACATTAATGCAGACGATACAAATAGCAACCCTTAGAGATATAGATTCATTTAACGTCAAGAGGTATCTATGACCACACGTTTCCACCATTCTCCACAATTCGTCATCCGTTCGACGCTGGGGTAGAGAAGTCAAACGACGGTTTATCAAATCCCACAAAAGCTTGATAGGTGAGAGAGGTCTGGAAGCCGCATTCCTCAAGGCAGAATTTGGATTCCTTAGAAGACTTTGCTTGCAGCTGTCCTCTGTCTGCAGTCGCGTGTTGTCTTGCTGAAAAACAGCATTTTGCAACCTCTAGATGTAGAGTCGTAGTAACCGGTTGCTTATTATCGTATCTACCTGCCGTCATCCTTCCTCTGATGTGAAGTAGAGGTAACCGGCTATTGATGCTGATTGTATGCCAAATCCTGACGCCACGTTGTGAAACAGTACGGCCTTCCGCAATCGCAGTAGGATTGGAACTTTTCCCAAAACTCCTCCAGATTCGCGACGTCGTGAGTGTCATTCGAAAAACAAGCTAGATCCGCCGATAAACCCTACTCTGTGCCATATATTACACCATTCATTCAATCCTTTATGTCACTATCTTGGTTTCAAAGTCAGTGTTCGTAAAGGATGTCCTGACTTTGAAACGTTTTCGGCAAATTTTCAAGAAATCCTTCCTCTTGATAATGGATCATTCAATGTTCCCCGAACATTCTTCAGAATGTCGACAGCTTTTGATTCTGGGAGCATTACGGTATGCTTTCGGATGCGTTCATCCAAGTTCGTTGACGATCGCCTAGACACATCTGTACCCCTGTGACGATATACATTCACTTCTTTAGTCTATCTACTCCAAATCCTGTGCACGGTGGACGCGTGTTGTTGTGTTTCATGTGTGATGCGACAAGAAAGTTAACCAGCTCTAAGTAGACCTACATTTAAACTCCTAATGCAATCTAGAGAGTTTCCACGAAACTCTCTTCTGCGAAGTTTCTTGTGTATCTCTCCAACTACATGCTTTTTCTGAAAGTACAGATAGCTCAAAAAGACATGTTTCCGCAGGGGAGGGACAATAACAAATGCATGCTTATCTGACGACTTCTTGCCCCTCTCTTTTATTTCACTAACTAATCACGTGATCAACATGAATTTCACATCACCATTACATGTAACTGGCATATTGATATGATGCCTCATGCTGGTGTTGCATTTTTTTCTCTCACTTACGAGCCACAAACGACAGCGAAGAAATTTTCTTAAAGTTATTTGAACCATTTTTTTGTTTGCAGCTTTATTCAGTTTCACAGAATGCAGCTACAGGCAAAAGCTCACCATGGCTGACCACGCTAAAAAAAAAAAACATAAAATTGCAGAAAACTTTTCCGTTATTACACGCCTAACATTAATCCCCCCGCACGCCCAACAGAGAAATAAAACTGCCCTCAATGTACCATTTGACCATACTACTGGAGTCAGCAGACTAATCCCGTCATAAAAAGCCACGGTTTTTGTGAACGACTTTAAAACAAATTCTCTCGTCCAGTATATACTGCAGGAATTACAGAACGGAGTTTCCTCGTCAGACAAACACCATAAAACATCATGAAAACAAAACAAAATGCACTAGAAAAGGAAAAAATAAGAACACACAGAAGATTTACATACAAAGTAAAATACACAAATTCGAATCTACCCTATGTAATGGCTAATAATTCCTTTCCCAGCAGCGAAGTAAGATTAACATTGAATCGTCGCCCACTAGACAAAACCGGATAAGGGAAAGAAAAACGTCACAAATAACGTATCGAAAAGCAACACTTTAAAAGCGAGCCCGACTATCAAGAAAAGAGAGAAACTGACCTTTACGCCCATTTGGCAAGCTCCGATGGGCTGCGCGGAGGAAAGCAAAATTTACTACGAGGCAAAGTCCGTTATATTGGCTCCAGCACCGTTCTTGCCG
>JJRW01S0002880.1:106196-116325 GCA_001188405.1 Loxosceles reclusa
TATTTTGGTAATTGTACTAGATTTAAATCTTGGGAAGATATTAGATGCATTTGGAAATAGTGCAGGTAATCAATCATCGGTCTATACACAATCTTTAAATCACCTGAAATTTTCACCAAACTAGCCACTGGAATTACCAGTGAATTGAAATAAACTAAAGAATAGTAAGAAATAAGATCATAAGAATTATTTGCAAAAAAAATAGCATTTTGACTTGCATTTCTAGAATTCAAAAATTGTCAACACGTGAGATTTTTCAGTTTTGGCAGTTTTGCTTCATGTTTTTGCAAAACATGAATCTTGCATAATGCAAAAAAAAAACTTAAGGATGGTTGAAAAGGTAGTTAACTGCAGCTAAAAGAATCAAATTCAGACTGGCATTTTATCAGTTTTAACACAATTCATTATAAGTGCAAAAGAAAAGTTGCATACTAAAAATGGTATGTTACAATGTAATTATATCCTGACTAGACCCATTAAGAAAATGCTAATTTTTAAACATTTGCAGTTTCCCATAAATGTAAAAATGTTGCTAAAACATGCGAGAAAAGCAGGAAGATAGTGGGCACTAAATGAAAATTTTTCTGTATTTTGTGATTTTATGTAATCAACATGTTAGGAAAGTTGTAACATGCCATTTTAGCTGATTGCTCAGCTTCACTGACACTTCATCAAATAAGATATACAGATGAGATCTAAGGCAGCTTATTTTCTAAGTTTGGGGGGCCTTAAAAGGTTTAAATTCATGTTCTTCAATGGTTCTGGTAATTATTCCATAACTTCTGCGGTTTGTTATGGTCATGCACCATATGCTGCTTTTAATGATCCCTGCTGTATGGACTTACAATAGTGATAGTTCTGCTTGTGTATTGTACATCCACAAAGAAATAAAGTAGGGATCAGAGACCTGGCTAAAGGTTTTCGAGCTGTAGTCTTTCAAACATGAATAGGAAACATTCATAGTGAATTAGGTGGCAGCTTAGATTCAGTTGCAAGAAATGTAGGCCCCAAAAATGTTTTAAGATTTCAATGTATATTTGTTAAAGGCCACTGATTCAATATTAGACTGGGTTATTTGTGCCAGGTTTTATATAACTTCAAGTAATAGTGGAGCAGCTTCCTGTCGCCATTTTTTACAAGGTTATATTGTTTCTATGCGAGTGCAGATCAAGAGTTTTCATTCATGAAAATGAACAAATTTGCAGTACCATTTTAATTCCAATTGGCACTCTAATGAAGTGTTGAATAATTATAAAATAGCTGTCAATTATGAAATTTCAAAGTTCCCCACCGTTTGGGCGAGGCATTCCCAAGTTTTCAGTGTGTTTTAACTGCCTATTGTTTAATCCTTTTATAATGTGCAGTATGCAATATAGGTATTATTCTGCTTACTTAGGTTTAACATTGCATATTTCTTAATTCAAACACCCTGCAAACCTAAAGATCATTGCTCCCTTTGGCAATTAATTCAAATTGCTGGACACTAATGTAAGAATAGTGGAATTGAGAACTTCAATGAATGTGGACAGCATACACAGATCTGAAAATGTAGACACTGATTTTAAAACTGCTCATGCATTCAAAATCTGCAAGTGAAATAAGCATAATAAATAACTCTGAACTTTGCTGCGATGGCATATCATGCACAAGGGTTCATTGCATGCTGCACTGTAAGCTAGACAACCATTTAAAAAAACCCAGAGGTTATTTGGAAGAAATTAACGAAATTAAAGCATAATGTGAAGGTTTGTCATGACAATGAGGTGATCAAGCAATAGTGTTTTGTGATTGTGTGTGACATCCCTTTATGGGTGCTTGTTCCATTAGACTTCACTTAACAAAACCAACCTTTTGCAAACCACAATGTATTAGCATGTGAATTGGAAGATTAAAATAGCTGCAGCTAAATACTAAAGCTAATTGTGTTGGCTCTCCAAATGAGTTCCCTCAGGCTTACATTTTGGTGAGCATGTGGAGTAACGTGGTGTGCCTGAGCCAAATTGTGTTGTATGACATTGTTTCAAATGTACCGAAACTCTTTAATTCCTGTACAGACCAAAAATGATCTCAAATGATAGATTTAAATGGCATTTAAATTTTTTATCAACATAAACCTGTGTATATGATAAGATGCATGATTTCTGGTCTGGTATACTTCAAGTATTAAGATTTTGTTATTAGTATTGTAAATATAGTATTAAGCAAAAACTTGAAATTATTCCATTTAGTGAACAAGGTTTTAATTTATCTGGAAAGTTGACACATTCTGAAATGACATTCTTTTGCTATAAGCTATGTATAAATTTTTCATAGTTATAATGGACATTATTAATTGAGTAGTTTTAAGTTAAAAGAAAAATAGAATGTCGTTATGCATTAATTTCATGCAGCTTTTGAAGCTCTTGTTCCAGATTGGTTGGTTATTAGATTTATTAATGTCACATGGCCCTGTACTAAGAAAAAAAAATGGATTTTTCTGTGTTTAATTATTGCTGTGCACCTGATACAGAGATCCTTGTACAAATGAAAGTATGCAGCAGGGAGTTACAGAAATACTGTTTCTGGGCAGCAACGACACTTAAACGGAAGGAAAAAGAATATTTAAAGAAGACAGTTAATTTTGTAAGCTCGGTATTTTTGAGTATAACCTTTTATAAGCTGAACAAGGCTAATTCATGGAGAAAACATGCACCAGAGGATAGGAGTCTTGTGAACCGATTGAAACCAACAGATCATTCCAATAATTCACAACTCTGAAAAGATATTTCAAGTGGGGACGAATTTTTAGAGCTTCAGACCATGATCGCGTGTAGCGTGGAAATTTTCCTAATTTTAAGTAGTACCCAACTCGTTCTGTAAAGTCCCAAGAAGCTTAAAAGGACAGGTCGCTAGGCATTTGTCTCCAGAGAAAACACCAAGGGTACCCAATTTTACCGTGTAACTTTTACCCATTAAACTTAACTATAAGAAATCTCCAGGTGTTATAACTACCGTATCTCTTCGGATATGCTAAATGTATTTTTGGTCCATCCTGGGATCGAACAAGGGTTTTTCAGTTGGTACCCGAATGTGCTGACCACTACTCCATTGGGACACAAACCAGACCTTTAACTTCTACCCGGCATGATCTCCAGCATCCTAGTTGCCTTTCTCTGCACTCTCGAGCAGTTGAATGGCCCTAACCACAAACGGAGACACCTGTGCAGCAAACTTTAAATGAGGAGAAAGGTTCCCTTCGTGTCTGCAGACCGACTACAAACAGCATTCCGAAAAACCTGACATCCTGTTGTCTTAGCTACCTCATCGCAAAGCAGCGAGAATGAAAAGTCGTGAGAAATAACTTAAGATCCTGGAGTGAGGCAACAGCTGTCAAATCTCCCAAATACTATGTGTATCTGATATTCATTACTTCTGCCAAAGTGCATTACATAACATTCCTATGACCTGGACCACCCGGTCAACACGAGGATCCCTTTGCAATTCCCTAACATCAGGTTGTTGTTGGCCACCCATCAATTTTGCGTAATCGGCAAATGCACACATCCTATTACCCACACCCGTGTCCAGATCATTGGGATACAATAAAAACAATGGACGCCCTTGTTCGGCCTTCTCAGAGATCATACTACTAGTCGCAAGTCACGTGACCAGCCCCTTTCAATAGCATTGCTTGTGTTCCAACAAGGAGGAAAGCAAGTAGGGTCAGATCGGTGGTTGAACTTTTGTCAACATTCCAAAAGCTTGTTCAGCGATAGTTTCTGGAAAAAGTATTTTAAGTAGTTATGGGTGTTCCAGATCAACCTTACCGACAGCCGTAACCGCTAGCAATATCATATAAAAGTTCGGAAGTAGGTGCGCTAAAGAGAAAAAAAAGATCCCACACAGCGCATATATGCGCTGCTCGTTGTGACCCTACTTGCTAAGCCCCGCGGTTAACGACATGGTTTCCACTCTAGTAGTATGATCTGTGGGTCTTCTCTAGAATATGGATGCCTTGTTTGGAACACACATTGCCTGACTTATAAGCAGGAAATTGAAAAAGTGCAAAAAAAGTTTCCTGAGATATATTTTAAATTGAACAATGAATACGTTCATGATATGCCAACGTCTGTTCTGTTAGACACTTTTTCTATCCACTCTCTCGAAACGAGAAGAAAGTATTTGAACTTCTTATACAAACTGCACAATCTGGTCGACGTCTCTAGTCTTGCAAAAATTAACTTTATTGTTCCTCGCTCTGCCTCGTGCTCTCATCAACTGTTTCACATAGAGAGATCGAGAACTAATGCCCGTGCACAGTCGCCAGTGCCACAGATACTAAGGATGTACAACGACGTTGCTGATAAACTGAATATATTTGCCATATCTCCATGAATTTAAAAGAGCGTGCTTTTCGGCATTGTAATTTTTTGTTCTTTTCGTCTCTATAATTGGGTTCTCCTGTTGAGATGTAAATATATAAATGTGTTTTTGTCGACATTAATGCAATTAATACCAGATTTAATTCAAAGTTGCAAAAATTTGTAGACTCCGTGCCAAATCTGTCATCCTGAATCAGCCATCCTTCCTCTTAGGTCTTACTGCACTACCAGCATTTGTTCTCAGAAATCTAAAAGACCGTATCGGACTTTGCTTTGTGCCCCTTCCTGTTCGCAACTACGTTTCGCTTCTCGTAGCTTCTTCAAATTTCACCCTGTCATGCTGTTTGCTCGATTTATAAGCTGTGAGCGTATTCTGTTTCGCACGAAACAAGCTTTAACTGGCCATGGAACCGAACAGAATGTCTTGACTGACTTGACTTTCGCTTTAATCCTAAAAGGAACCCATTTAGTGGCTAATCTGTCTAATTTACATTTGAAATCGTCCCAGTTCTCAGACTCCATGAAGACTCCAGATACCATGAAGCTCCCCCTCCCAAAACAAATCTCGTAACTAATCTCTAAAGCCCTAAAAGTTATATCGAGTGAACGCTGGAATTTTACGTTTGCCGCATGCATACTTTTCTCCAAGGTTGAATTCAAATATCATACATTGATCGCTATCGGGCAGCGGCTTTTCCGCGGTCTAGTTTCTGAATGAGTCAACCCTATTAGATAAAACGAAGTTGGAACCTTCTGTCGGTTATTCATGCTGGGAAAGCGAGTTCCTGGACCAAATCAAGAAATATTTCTCTCACACCAGTAGCCAACCCATGCTTCCAATCCACTGTTGAATGAATAAAACTCCCTAAAGGTCCGATTTTCTTTAGCGGTGAAAAAATTTGAGAATATAACTCGCTATTTGTAATCGCCGTAATTCGAGGGTCTAGCAATTTCCCATCAAGAGCTTCCTACGGCAAGTATTTATTTCCACCCAGATTGCACAGTACGATTACTGAGTTCAATGCAATCGCAGGCAAGTGACGATAATGTATTTCGAAAATAAATCACTACTGCTAATTGGCCCTCACGATCAGTCCGATACATCCTGTAACCCTCGAGAGTCAGATTATCGTCGTCTGAGCGTGCCCAGCTTTCGGAGACTCATTAAATCCAAATCTCTCGACTGCTATACGCAATAAACTCATACAAACTACGCACATTTGTTGTAAGTACCCGGAGGCATTTTTTCACGAAGACATCTTCGGTTCAAGGCCCATTTACCTTCCCATTATCTCCAGAGGCGGCCAAAGCTCGAGTGGTCTGACATCTACCAGTTTTTTTTTACCATAATGGCCAACTGTTTCACCTTATCAAAAACGCAAGTATCTTTCCTACGAGACAGGTCAACGCCATCCTTAGCAAACCACTTAATGCCCCATAAACCCTTCTAATTAGTTCTAATAATTCATTTACTCGGCAAGCACGCATTTATACATCCTTACGTCTCCTCTCAAAGACACCAAGCACTGTAACGGAACACTTCCTATCATACATGTCTCATAAGGCTTTCATATTGCTCAAGCGTGTCATGTCCGCGAATCACATTTGACCCTGCTCATAAAATCGTTCTCTCCAGACACTTCCTTTGCAAACAAGCTGCATTACATCCCACGCACGCACTATGTAGACAGATACGAAATATACCAGAAACATGCATGCCTACTAAATTTGTCATCAAGCGCTCGCACCATTGAATCGCCTAGCACAATTCCCTCGTGTTGCACAGGTATGCGACCTTTCAAGCTGTCAGACCTCACACAATTAGATATTTCAACCACGTTACTGTCATCCGCACTCGTATCCTTTCCATGTCCAGGCGTATCAACAGCAACCGTGTTTTCATCTTTCCATCTCGCACATCAGTCGCAATCATACTGCTATTGACTTCCTCAGTACTAATAGCCACGCTTTCCATTAGTTTCTCCTGCTCCCTCCCATATACCCTCCTCTCTTCTCTTTGAAACACGTGAAGACGAGATTGCATATCATTCAGCGTAACACATGTTCCCATACAAAGCCATGCTTTCACTCAATTTTTATACAACCTTGCATCATTCTCAGCATTGTCACATATTCTCTCACCTCCAGTCATTGGTCAATCTCTTTCCAGGTTGTTGCGTACTACATGCAGTCGAGTTTCCAACCCATTCGACCTTTCATCCAGCCTCCCATTCGGTTCATTCACCAATTTTTCTGAGTCTCCCATACGCAAACATTTGCCACAAGCAAACTTACTGACGTCCGTGGAAGGCATAAATCCCATTCGAGAACCTACCACAAACATTCACCACACTTAACCAACACAGCATTCACGTGGTAGTTAAAAAAAATAGCAATGAAATTTAGGGAACACAGTCAATGAAACCCAAATAACAGCTAAAGTGCAGCTACACACAATATAATAAGGCAAAAAAAAAGTTAGAAAAATAAGACAGCGTGGCTGGAGAGCGGCTGTTGACGGTCAAAGGATTCAGGAATACAGGACAGTGACAGAAGTCGGCAACTGAAACCAATTTAAACATATAGGAAGACTTCTACTACTCAAATAAAGCAGAAAGGCCTTTCCGGCTCGTTACCACATACAAATAAAAGCAACTGGCCAGGAGACCAACAAGGTTAGTTTGAAAAAAAAAATCGAATTCACCGGAGTGAATGGTACATCTAATAACAACCCTCCACATTAGTTTTTTTCAGTTAGCCCTAACCAGGCCAAGAATCCTGGGTGCGCCAATGTTATATATATATGAGAAAGCATATCAAGTAGAAATACCACGTGTTTGATGGAAAGTTTTAACGCAGGAAACATTCTGTGAATGGTCATCGAAGTCCTATTTTTCAATTTTTTGCTACAACAATGTTCATCACATCTATCGAAACTGCTTTAATAACGTAAAAAATTGAGGAAAGTAAATGCCACTGAGACGTAGTGATTTCATTGCTTTCTGCGCCAAGCCGTCAGTTGGCCCGCGTATCACATGGACGCTTTTATTTCCTGAGTGACGTGACGTCACCTAGAGACCAGCGAACTTCAGTATATTCGATATGAAGCAAACGAGGCGTAATATCTATCGCGGCGTGAATAGCCCACGCTTTAGAAGTACTCATCTAAAGGGGCTGTCAAGGAAAAGTATATCGTGTACACGAACTATAAATACTTTCTTTTTGACACACATATATGTATATCTTACGTTTTCTAATACTTCTTGAGTTGTGATTGTATTTCGTAGGTTTATCAGCGTCTAATATTTTGTTACTCGATGGCATCATGAATGAAATGCGATTTCTGGAATCACGTTATGTAATGCTGTGATCGTGGATTGTAAATATGCTTAATAAAGTGCTAATTTTGAAGCTTGTTTATGAAGTAAATTATTTGATATATACGTGCATTAATGTGTTTATAATGCTGAGTTTGAGAACGCGGAAATACTTTCGCAGCGGTTAAATATTTCGTCCACAACTTCTGTTTCACTATTAAAGTAGTTTAGAAAGCTTCCAATTCGACAGCCCATCCTCGTGAGCCTACTACGTGAATCATTCCAGTGGCATGAGTGTGTTCGTCTTCACCTTGTTCATGTTTCTCTTGTGTATGGCACATCATGATTCAGGTTCTTGAGGCATAAAACTCGTGGCGTGGTAGGCGAACTTCAATTGTAAAAGTAAATGAATTCTTACAGAATTCTTTGGTAGTCTGTATACAGGTGCAAGAGAGCGAAATTTGGGGGCCCGAGGTTAGCCCACCTTGAACTACACACGCGTTGGTTGCTAAAAGCTGAATACGTAATTTTTAAACTGTCTGTTCTATCGGTGCTTACCACGTCCTGCAAATATGCTGGTCTTCTGGATAGAATCAAGTAATTAACTAGGTCGTAAACACGAGTGGGGAAATCTTACGAAAGTGGCGAAAATCCTTTTCAAGCATAAGTTGCGGAGTTCATTCTCTCCTATGTACGAACGCCTTCGTAAGTTTTTGAAGTGCACACGCCAAAGGCATGAAAATTAAAATCAATATTTTAGAGGAAGAAAGTTAACATACCGCTCAAGTGAATTATGCAAGTTCAGAACAAGATTGAATCATGATTCAGAAAATGATCAGGATGAAATGATAGCAGCTGAAACTGCATAAATGAGTTATGATGTACGGTGATGATCAATAGAAGTATCTCGGATAAACTATCACCTCCGGAGAATTGAGTGAACCTGATAATTAGAGGTTTGCATTGTGCGTTTTCCATAAGCAACTAACGTCATAGAACATTGCTGCTAATGCTAGGATTGTGAGGTGTCTTAAACTGAGCGAACTATAGCGCGCTAATAGAACGCGTTTTTTCTAATTTTTTCCAATAGTGATTGAAACACGTTTTGATATGCATGACTATGCAATAATACAAATAATAGATGGCTGTAGGACTGCGTTAGCATTAAGAGCAGTGTGCAGGCGATCTTTGGCTAAAGGGCCATCAAATGACATTAAAACTAATAATAAAATTAAATCATCAGTCTGCAGTATTGCACAGATTAACATTCTTCTCATAGTAAGAAGCGACACTCGCTAAGGACCTAGTATGTGCAAAATTGAAGCGAAAATTTTCAGACTGTAAAAAGCAGCCTGGATAAGAAGTTCTGGATTAATCGCGAGAATCCGAGCGAAAGAAATTTGGGATTGGAATTCTCAACCTAGTGGTTTATGAGAGATTTAAGAGGGTGGATATAGCAGCACTGTAGTTCTTTCCAGCAAAAAAAAAAACTTATGGGATACACAGCAAAGATATGTAAAGCCGGTGTTCGAATGGCAGTGGCAAAGTGTCAGCTGATATTGTGTGTAAACTATTGGTGCATTATATGAAATTGAACTATTATGTTCAGTGTTTAAAGAAAATTATTCCCACGTGTTACAAAAGTGCTTTTTATGTTTACGACGTGCAGAAATTCATGATTTCTAACGACCTTCCTGAAATCCTGTTAAACGCCACAATTAGTATCGCATATTTTTGACACTACCTGCGAGCAGTGGCAGTTAGTAACGTAATTTTCTAAACTAAAAATCATTTAAAAAAAAAATGCAAGTCAGTCCAAGTTCGATTTAAACGCAATGATGAAAAAGATGTTGCAACGGCAATGGTGCTAATACCAGCAAAATGTTAAGCTCTACGTCTTCTCTTTCCACCGTGCCCCTCTCATTAACTTCAATATTATTTTCATTGAAATATATTTTGTACTACGTGTTTTACTCTTATAACGATACGGGTTTTTTCCGTTATGTAATTAAATGTATTAATTAGTTAATGTGAATTATGTTATAAGTTAAAATAAATACTCTGTTCCGCAGACGTTATATATATGTATGATTTGCGATTCGCCACACACAAGCTATTTGGTCCGGACAAAATACCGCCTTTCCACTTGAAAGGTTATGCGGAGCTGCTCTTCGCTCCAGTTGCCTAGATGTTTGAATACTTGGTTTTGGAAAAATGCCCCCGTTATTCCTATCTTCAAACCCGGAGATAGGTCGATAGTTCTTGATACTTTCTATCTCTGAAATAGCATGTCTCCAAATTGCTTGAGTATCATTTGTGAACGCCTATACAGGCATCATCAGCCCTTTTCCACAGGGTTTTATGAAAGTGGTCGATCTACAACTAATCTGCTCCGCTTCATAAGTGGTCTCACTAGCGCTTGATGATAACACTCGATCTATTGTCCAAATA
>JJRW01S0002882.1:12073-23821 GCA_001188405.1 Loxosceles reclusa
AATTGCAGTTTTGTCTCACGTAACATGAAATATTTTTCACTATAAAAATAAGAAAAAAATCATTCTTTCTGGCATTTTTTTTCCATTTTTCGATGCATTACTTTGGTAACCAGAGATGCGAAAAGATACTTTGTTTTTGCACATGACCCAAAACCTCTGAATGTTCCAATCGACTTCGATTTTTAACAAATATTGGTTCTGAAATTCAGCAAGTGGCAATGACGGTAATATATAGTTTTGACGCCTGGAGAAAAATTATTTTACGTAATATTTATGCGCTCGCATAAGTTTTAAGTATTATTATCATTATTAATCAATATTTTTAACTTTTTCAAACTGCAGGCTATAATTTTCTCAAGTGAAAAAAAAGTCTTTCTTTAACTTATTTAAGACTAACCGATCTACTAAGCGGTGCTCTGGCCCTTACGTTTACTGTACGGGATCACACTGTTACTCGCCTAATCCAGCATGCGGGGAATCTTGTTTCCCATGTTTGCACATTTAGTGCATCAAAAGAGAAATTTTCGGCACGCTTAAAGCTTGGTACCTTACAACTTTCATTTCATAATCATTGTGAGCGCAAAGTCGAATACCAAAACGTACAAAACTTAACAAAGTAATTTGAAAAATATATAAGTACAGTGATATAGGAAAACTTGTGAATAAATAAAGAATACAAGTAAAAAACTTGACTTTGAGACTTCTAGTCTCGTTACAAATTCAACGTTTAACTTTGACGTATTTCTGATTTCAGTTAAACGCTTAATTTGTAACGAGACTAGAAGTCTCAAAGTCAAGTATTTTACTTGCATTTTTATTCACACCAATTAAAACAGTAATATAACTTGTGCATAATCAAAGAAGCAACTATCACTACTTAAATCCAAAAATTATGTTTAAATGTCACAAAATAGCGTTTCTTTACGTCGAGTACAAATTCTTACTAGTTTTACTCATCTTTTCAACTTTACAAGCCATTTTAATACATATTATCACAAATTGGCCACGTTTTCGACTTAAAGCGAGTTTCAAATTTACGTTCCTTAGAAGTCCAGCGAACACTCTGCAACACACTGCGTTGAAAACAAGCGAAATGAACATTTTTTTTACAAAGAATGTGCGTCCGGAAATGCCGAATTTAGATGATAGAGGGCGCTGTATATGTTACTCGATAACATCCATAAAATGTTTGTCACATAAAGCTTCATTCTCCGCTCGGAGTTTCAACGGCGCGCATCGTTGCACGAATTCGGAGCACGCAGATATGCATTCGAACAGGCACAGACGACCTGTTCCGATTGTACAGTTTATCGACAATAGCCGAATCGTCAAATATTCGAACGTGTGAGCTGGAAGCTTTCCAAAATTGTATCTTTGTACGCTACATGGGTATGTGCTGATGTGAGCCGGAAAGGAAGCAGCTGATGTGTAGTGCAGCATGTGATGATGCAGTAATGCTTATGTCAGTCGCATAAGAGGTTCCAATACTCCGGCAGGGGAACAAGCTGTCTCACATGGAGTTCACTTAAATCCTACCCCAAGTCGGGAAGTTGCAGGATGTACTCTGGGCCTAAACCATGACAAATGTGCAGCAATTTATGCTCTAATGATCTGAAGCTTGTACCCATGTTGGCGGTCAAGCTTTTTTTTCACCATTTACTTTAAAAACATGAATTAGTAGAATGTTTTTGCATTTGATCTCACCTGCCTTTCAATTTGTATTACATAACTTGCTTTAGGATCTAGCACTTAAACATGGTACATGGTATTTCCGAACACACATATGCCAAAAAATGATAAAAAATGCTAATTCTAAAAAATGGACAGTAGTTCGTGAGCCCTTTTCCTTTCCTCTACTTTTTAATATGTATGGTTTTTATAACAATTGTTACTGTCAGTTTTTGTTGTTGGTGTTTCTTATCCATTCGCCTAACGTGTTTCTCCCTTACGAGATGCGGATAAATTAAAAGGATTTTTCAGCCTCGAGATTAGTTTATGTCAGTAGATTTTGTGGCTAGATTAGATTGTAGCAAGTTACATCATACATATGAGTAAAATGAACGTGCTCACGTTGGCCACTATCTGACCAAAAGTATCCGAACACTCAGTGATATGGACTCGGAGAGACCTGATGCATATATCAAGATGATGTTGGTCCTCCTATTGCATCGATGACAGCTAGTACGTGTACTAGCTGTCATCGATGTTCGGGGAGAGTTTCCAGCAGTTTTTGATATGTAGTCATAAGAATGGACGTCCAGACGTTCATCACAGCGGAAGTGAGTGTTGGCAGTGAGGATGCTCGGTTTGGCTCGCGACGTAATCGGCGTTCTACTTCGTCCCAAATGTATTCTGTGGGATTGAAACGGGGACTCTGAGAAGGCCAGTCCAGTTTTTGAACCCCCGTTTCGTCAAATCATGACTGCACAAGACTCTATGTGTGAATGAAGCAGATATCCTGCTGGAAGAGAAATGGACCTTTCCCGAAATATTGCCATAGTGTTGGGAGAGCAGCATTGTTCAGAATGTCCACATACATCTCAGAGTTCATGCTTCCAACCACAGACACAAGGGAACCCAGGCCAAACAATGACAAAATACCCCACACCATGATGCAGCCACTACCTAACTTGACAGTCGGCACAATGTAGTCACTTAAGAAGCGTTCACCGGGCATCCGCCACATTCAGACGCAGCCATCGGACTGCCAGATTGTAAAGCGTGACTCATCACTACAAAGACCATTTTTTTACATCCCCATAGTCCAATGACGGTGAGCTTTGCACCATTTCAATTGATTCCTCGCATTCTGGGGAGTGATGTTCGGCTTGTAAGCGGCTGCAATCCCAGGCTTTGTAACTCTCAACGAATACTCCTGCTGCTAGCACTAACGTCTGATGATTTTTGAAACTCCTGAGTGATTTGAACCAACGAGGACTTGCGATTTTGTGTCATAACCCTTTTTTGAGTTCTACGGCTGCGTTCACTAATTTGTTTTTGACCTGCCACTTTGATTTTCTGTAGTTTCACTGCCGCGACGTTCCCACTTGCCGATTACATCACTCACAGTGGATTTTGGCTTCGGTAGCCTGTCCTAAATTGCACGAACTAATTTATTACAAAGGTAGCACCCCATTATAATCTTTGACTTACTCATTGTCGCACAAACGCATACATATGACCTGACAAACCACTATCACCGCCTTTATACCTGTCGGTTACGCATCAAATTACCTCACCGTCAGATCAACTTCTTTGGGTGGGTGTCCGGATACTTTTGGCCAGACAGTGTACCAAAAAAGTCATATACATTGTCAGAAAATATCTCTTTTGTTGATGCCGGCATTCGAACCGACAGATCTGTCATCTCCCAAGTGACGCTTTTCCATTTAAGCTATGCCGACAGTTATCTGGACAGCTTATTATCGAATTCTATCGTGGAAAGAATCTTACATCCTTCTCAACATTGAGAGATAGGTCAGTGTACCTCCTGAGCTAGAGTGGCGGTCCTAACAATTGAATATTTGGCCACTAGTGTGAGTCTCTGTTCGGGCGCCATTGAAAGTAACTCTTCCCTTTATTCATCTCCGGGATCCAAACTTACGTATCTTTGATCACTGGAGTGACTGCTTTTCCAATTAGGCTAAGCGGATATGTATCTGGGCACTTTATTATAGAAGTTTTTCGTGGGGAAATCAAAATAGAGTTTCCTGCCATTATGTTTACGTGACATGAAACTATTATTTTTAAAGTTAATAAGTACGATCATTTTTAATTGTAAATTGGTAATTTAGAAATTTGCTTCCTTATGTCACGTAAAATATCGTAAAAATAACAATTTCATGCTACCTAAAAGTACCTGGAGAAAATGTGTGGGATTAATGAGAGAAAGAGAGGGTATCTTAATGGGCTTCATAAATGCAAATGAAGACCCAACCACCGCTGTGTAGACTGGACACATTAGTTACACATTTGTAGGGCGGGAGCCGTAGGCTTGCCTCATGCACCGTACCCGTCTCATATGAGTCATTTGACGGCCATCTCTATGGGGGTTCCAGTTAATCATGGCTCTTCGTGTGTGGCCATTGTCCGCGCTCGCTTCCATCTCCACTGTCCTTCTATCCAAGTTGTGAAGTGGCCTTCCAACCCCACGGGGAAGGACAAGTGCCCCTCAACTCCGTCTCCCGCCGATTTCGTGGCTTCAGACGGGATAGTTGGAGTTTATGAATTCCGTCAGTTCTACTAGCTCATGTTTCGTGGCCAGTGTTGATTTACCGATAGACGGGTTTCGCCCGGGTCACTGCTGCTGTATGCGAGCATCATAGCGCATAGTTGCGAGCATTACCACTTGCGCTGCCACCGAAGTTGAGAGGTCTTTCGTTCTAAGGAGATAGGCCGAAAACCTCCCGTGACCGGTCACCGTCTGTGTTACGTAGTATCCCAGGTCTTTGTATGGCGTCGCTCCCACTTTGGGGACGATTTCATAGGTAAATCAGCAGGACGTTGAGGTATCCCAATACCTCTGGGATTCCTTAATCTTTCTCGAAACTATCCGCTTTTTGTACTGTGCACTACTTGGAGGGACACTCCAAGTTATATAGCTTAGGCGGGAGCCAGGCTTCGCTAACTGGCCAGCCACCTCGTTATCTGGGATCCCGCAGTGGTCGCGCACCCAGAGCAATTAGACAGTGTCTACTTTGGTACGAGCACACTGCCTCCCAAATAAGGGTAATTAAGTTCTTCAGTATCTCGATAGCACTGCGAACCGACATGCCGTCGGATAATATTCTTACACCAGTGTTCGGGTGTAAAACGTCCACCCAGTCTACCGTTTTCTGCAGGGCTATGCCCTCCGCTTGAAAGACGGATGCCTCGCTATTCAGTCTGAACTTTAGTCTATGCTCCATATTTCCATCTTTGAGTACACAGAATGCACCGCACACATTTCTTTCCTCTTTGGAACAGTCAGTGGAACAGTCACGAGGAAATTAAAAAAAAAAAACTTAAACGATCTTCACAGCCCAGAAACAAATTCAACGACATGAGAATACCTCACCTGATGCAGCCTTTAATCAAAAGTATCAAAATTTATCGATAAAGGAAAAAAACTCAAACGATCTACAAAGTTCAAAACCAAATAAAACGGCATCAGCAATTCTCAGCCAATAAAGAATTGAATCAAAAGCTAATCAGAGCAAACAGGGAGAAACCCAAATTGTCGTTAAACGAAATCGTTAAACGAAAATTTTGAGTTGCTCATCTATTTTTCTTTTTGTTGAAAATTTCAACCGTCTTTGCTGAATCACTTTCTTTGTTAGACTATTCCAACTGTTTTCCACTCTATTATATATACACTTAAGCCTTAATTGCAATCTAGGTTTTCTCTGATCAGCTTCATTCCATTTCCACTTGTGAACTCACAGTAGAGAGCCTTCTTTAAAGAAGTCCTTACCAACTACATCAAATTCATTTAAAATTGTATAAATCTGAATTATATTACCTTTCTTGCAAGCTAAAGAATTCGAGTTCTTTTAACCTGTCAATATATTAAGATGCTATAATGCATTGATGAACTTAGTAGCTCTTCTTTGAACCCTTCCCAGATAATCACTGTCTTTAACGAGGTACAGTGACCAAAACTGCACTGCATATTCCAGATGTGGACTTACTAGCTTTCTATAAAACAGAAGAACAATTTATGTCTTATGACAAATCAGATGGCTTTTGAAAAATTCTAACGTTTTGTTAGATTAACGTAGGTGAAATGCACTTATTTCCAAATTTCAGATCTTTAGTCACAATAATGCCTAAATCTTTCATGCACTCAACCAATATTATTTCTTTCCCTTCTGTCTGGAAATTTTGTCCAACATTCTGAGGACACTCCAACACACATCGATACAAAACAGCATTTTTTTCCGGAACACGCATACGCACAAATTCGCGTTTCGAATTCCGGTGTCTAGAATCCGACTTCTTTCGTTTGAGTCCTAATTTATAAACCCTTGGTTGCTAAGGTCCACTTCTCGAGGCCAAGCCTCTAACCTGACCGTTCAACATCGTGTGAGAGAAAGTAAAGTCCCTCAAACACACCCACATTGAAAACAAGCTGCCATTAGTCTCTGCAGCCGTCAACATAGTTCAGCTGGTACAACTTTTATTCCGGAACTGAGCGATCCGCGGTTTAATCGTCGCGGTCGATAGGGCGACATGTTGCAACATTTATAACCTCCTACGCCTAAAACATTTGTTTTCAAATGTCAGGTTTTGCTCTTTGTTTTTTCATGGGTTCGTTGAAAGGAATGTCTGAATGCTAATGAGAACTCATTGGATAATTATGTGAAAACTCGTGAAAATAAACTAAAAATTCGGAAGTTAATCTCAAGATACAATACATCCATAGTTTAACGGAGTACGAATGACATTTTTATTCATAATAGTAAAGTACTTCAATATTTATTCATAACAGTAAAGCAAAACATTGCTTTATTTCGTTACAAACAACAAATTACGCAAAGAGCATTTTTGGTCCATGGTACGTGTGCCATAATAAAACTTTTACGAGGAAATATTGCGCAGAAAAGAGATTCTTAGAGTATTTCGGGTAAAATTTAAATCGCACCGGAATATTGCGGTTAATATTTAGTTACTAATATTTCTTAAGCGCGCGGGGGAAGGGAGTATTATTTCCCCTCTTTCTTTTCTCTCGAATGATGTTTTCTCCTCCCCATCTAAATGAATGTCTTTCAAACATACCGCTTTCTTGAAGCGATATAAAGCTCCTGGCAATAAATCTAAAATATGGTATGTGTGTGTTTTCCCCATTCATGAAGTCTCTTCCCTTTGAAGACTGAAGTGTGCCATACAAGGAGTACTTAAAGCTTATTCCTTGGTTTAACGGCCCTCCAATGGGATATGCTACTCTTCAATGGGAAAAAAACATAAAGTATGAGTTATTATTCATTCTGTCCATTTGCTGTGGTCCGCTCTTCCTCCGATTGTAGAAAAACGCACATAAACTTTTTATCACAATCGTTTCTTGCTTTTATGGCCAATAAAATATTTTACTTTCCTTTCGGTTAATGTTGTGCATTTTTTGAATGCTTTTTTTCGTTATTTTGACCTTTAATACTCAGCAGTTTTTTTAGAATCAAGGAAAGTTAAGAATACCTTTTCAGGAAATACCATGCAAGTGCAAATATAAAACAACTCTTGTGGGAGAAGAAGTTAGATATAATTTTTATCTCACTTAAAAATCTTACATGTTTAGGCAAAATTCATTCTTTCAGAAATTCTTCATCATTTCGAATTTAACTAAGCACCTTATTTCAAAGCATTGATTACTTCTACTATTTCATTATTACTGCACTATCTGGCCAAAAGTAGCCGAACATCCAGTGGTACAGACTCAGAAACTCCTGAGGCATATATCAATATGATAATGTCCCCCTTTTGTAACGATGACGGGCTGCACACGACTGGGGAGACTTTCCATCAGTTTTTCATAGGTGGCCGTAGGAATGGACCAGGCGTCAATCACATAGGAAGTGAGTACTGGCAGTGAGGAGACTCTGTTTGACTGGCGAAGTAACCGGCGTTCTACTTCGTCGCAAAGGTGTTCTATGGATTGATATGGGGGCTTTGAGAAGGTCAGTCCAGTTTTTGAACACCCATTTCGTCAAAACATGGCTGCACAAGTCTCGATGTGTGAATGGAGCAGTTATCCTGCTGGAAGAGAAATGGGCCTTCCGCGAAATATTGCCAGAGAGTTGGGACAGCAGTATTGTCCAGAATGTCCACATACATCTCAGAGTTCATGTTTCCAAACACAGGTACGACGGGACCCAGGCCAAACTCTGAAAAACATCCCCATACCATGATGTTGCCACCACCAAACTTGACAGTCGGCACAATGCAGTCACTTAAGAAGCGTTCGCCGGGCATCCGCCACACTCAGATGCGGCCATCGGACTGCCAAAGTGAGATTCATCACTAAAAAGAACATTTTTCTACATGTCCACATGCCAATGACGGTGAACAATGCACCATTGCAATCGACGATTCTCATTCTGGGGAGTGATGTTCGGCTTGTGAGGGGCTGCACGACCATGGTATCCCAGGTTTTGTAACTCTCGACGAATAGACCTGCTGCTAGCACTAACGCCTGACGAACTTTGGAACTCCTAAGTGATTTCAACCGGACTTGCGATTTTGTGCCACGGCCCTTTTCAGTGTTCTACGGCTGCATTAACTAATTTTTTTCGGCCTGCCACTTCGATGTTTTGCAGCTTCACTGCCGCGAACTTTCCACTTCAAAATTACATCACTCACAGTGGATTTTGGTTTCTGTGGCATGTCCGAAATTGCACGAACTGATTTCCCACAAAGGTGGCATCCCACTATAATGCAACGATCAAAACCACTAAGCTTCTTTGACTCACTCATTGTCTCACAAACTCACACATATGACCTGACATACCACTACTACCGCTTTTATAGCTAACGGTTACGCATCAAATTACGTCACCGGCCAGATCCACTTCTTTCGGTGGGTGTGTGGGTACTTTTGGCCAGACAGTGTATTTCATTATTGTGTATTACACTGAATTGCCGCTGAATTTGGGAGATAGGAAAGGTAAGCAAATGGTTCCCATAAGTCTGTGTAGGGAGAAGAAAACGAATTATATATACATAGAACGACGATATACATAAGTACTTGCTGGATGTAGGAGAAGTTAAGTTAAGCAAAACTAGTGTTTGTTTTTCCTTTCCCAAAAGCGTTTACAAAATCGGTTTCACTATGGCCTTGTCTATCACGAGTTTCTTGAAACGTCAACTTAAAAAAAGAAAACAGCGGCAGAAAACATGACATTTAAATGAAATTAAATATTGTAACGTTTACTAACCTTCTCCCTGATTAATCCTTAACATTTACCATAAACCAATCAAAAGTTAACCTGCCGTAGGCCTCGGTGAGGAAGAATCAAAGTTAGGAATAACGTTACTTCGAATGCCTGGCACAGCAAGATATAAATTGTTGAAGAGTGTCACTCGAAAAAAGACAACTTCTCGCCTATACTGAAGCTGTTGCTGTTTAAATCGCAATATCGCCCTAGGTTGGGCACCAAGTGTAATGCCCTGTTGTGTAATGCCGGCAGAATGAGCATGAGAGACAACAGGATTTACATCAAAAGTAAATTTTTGAATACCCTCAGTGTCAGAAAGTAAATATTTGCAGCTCGTATAGACTTAGATGAGCGTTTAGTAGATATGTTTATGACGAATCCAAATTTGAGGTTTTACCCAACACAAAAATAAACCAACGTCAACTTAATTAACTTAACGAACTTAATGAACTTAATGAATTAACTTTGAATTAGCAAACTTGGTAATTAGGGAAAAGAACCAAAGAAAAAAATTTGAATCAACTCTTTATTCGAGCTCACGAACAATATAAGAAAATCAATAACTAAGTGCTAATTTGCGCTTTAAATCAAATGTCAAAATAATGGCAACAGATCCAAATGCGTTGTAAATTAGGAGTCAAAAAACTCAGTGAAGTACTGTTGTAATTAAGTCACCTTAAATCTTTAGGAAACTTTACGTTTCTTTCACTTATTTAAATCTTAAGTTTTCTCACTTTAAAGACCTTTTAAAATAGTTTGATGAACTTAAATTACTTATCTGAAAAAAAAACAAGATCTGTAATTAATATTACGACGGTAGAACGGATTTATACCATAAATATCTGTCAATATAGCCTTCCTTCAATTCTCGGGTTCGAAGAATCACAATTCCAAGAAGGCACTTGGAGTACGTAAATATTCAATCTTTGTCGGTACAAAAGTGATAATTAATTTCACACAATATACAAGTGCACTAGTAATAGTGCTTATAACACTACGGTCGCAGAATTAAAACTTCTATCACACTGCTTAAGTCCACGCGACATGAGCGAAAGTGCCAGAGCCAGAACACAGGGCTCTGCTCCGCAGAATAACCAGAATCTTTCTACGTTTCGTGAGCGTTGCTTTTATCTGTTGACACTTAACTCGTCTAATGAGTGGCGTCCTAGTTATTTGTTTTTTCGAGTGGAGGCGAGTACGGATGTTACTTTTTACGCTTGTGGTTAGTTATGTTAACAGGGAAGGGAAAAGTTAAATTATTACACGCCACACGAAGAAGAATTTTAAAAAATAATTTCTTAAGAATAAAATTTAGTTATGTGAGGATATGAAGGTGGTAAAATTCTTGGATACAGCTCTAAAAATCTTAGTTTCAACCCTGATGGATGATCACGAAAAGGTCTTTATAAAACTTAATTCGTCGCGAAATATATGTTTGTGTACCAAAAAATGGTTTTCAGGCACGCAACTATTCTCAGAAACCAGGTACAAATATGTTTATCACTAACGTTGGACATAAGTAATGACATTCTAAAGTACTTCATTCATACAATCTAAGCTTATTTGAATGTGTAATGTAATTCAAAAAAGTAAAGATATGTTCTTGAATTATGTGGTTGATGCATGGAAGGTTATGTAGCCGAAGCTAGTGTTGTACTTCTTCAGATGATATAATAAATAGTATTCCACATGATGCATATCTATCAGCTTGCTTGTATGGTCAACCGGAAAAGAAACGACTTCCTTACACACCTCAGCTAACTAACTAACGAAATAGATTCATTTTTTCCAACAGGAAACATTACTAAACTTATTCTTTGTGAAGAAAAAGGCGAATTATGATAATAAATGGTTGTCGAATAATGTGATTAAAAAATGTCAAATGAATCAAAGGTGCACGTGGATAGCAACAGCTGTCGGAACGATAGAGACAAAGCAGTTCTTCTTGGGAAGAGTTCTTCCAGAACTGGAAGAAGATTATTTAAGACAGTGATATTTTTTCGCAAACTCATTTGAAAAAAAAAGAAAAAATCACGCACCATGAAGGCGTTCTCTCTTTGCTGCGGAACTAGGCATGCAAGTATGCCCGTTACAGATATACGAATAATTAGAGTTGTGACGTGTGTCGTTGTACCAGCTGCCCACTACAAGGCCCAGCAAGGCTTCTTTTGTTACCGAATAAAAAGGCTGTCGGAAGGTATGTGTCTACATTTTTTTGTGACGGGTTATGTGATTGCTGGATATGAGATTAAGACGCAGTCGAAAGCAATTCGTCGAGATAATTGAGATTGAGGGAGGCAGCATTATTGGATTGCGAGAAGCTGGATAGTCCCATTTACGGACTGGTTCGCACTTAAGGCAGTTCTAATGAGACCGGGAACAGGTGTTGGAATCAGTGGGTGAGAAACCACTGACACACACGCACAGCATTGGGGCCTGGGATTCTAGCGGTGAGAGCGGAGATACAGATGGAAGATTGTTAAATTTTGTTTTATTAAATTAACGGTCACCAAAAAAAAAGTAAGGGTTTAAAGTATGTAACATGATTATTCTTGTATTTCTTGTTGGTCCACTCTGCCTCTTCACTGATGCCTCTTCAAAATGTCGTTTCGTTTTAGTCCAAATGCTTCGCTTCCAGATTACCATGTTGGTGTTTGACTCTGTTCGTGTGACACAAGTGTCTTTTTGTTTGCAAACGGCTAACTCAGTATTTTGAGCACTTTGTTCCAACATGATATCAAAAGTGTTTGACTGTTTAATCTCACAGTCATTAAATGAAGCTTCAGTAGCTTTTCGAGATTTTGTCGAACATGTGCGTTTCGACATTACGAATAATCTTTGT
>JJRW01S0002882.1:68081-79125 GCA_001188405.1 Loxosceles reclusa
CCGGCAGAGGCCGGCTTTTCAATACTTATGAAACTTTACGTTTCTTTGAAACCAGTTTTTAAATCTTAAATACTCTCAATTTAATGGCCTGTTAAATGGCTTAGTAATTTTATTTACTTATCTGATCAAAGATTCAAAATTTTACAACGTAGAACCACCTTATTTAACCACCAGATAGCCTTCCTTCTAAATGCAGTTTTGAATAACAGAAGATTTCTAGAAGGCAATCGTGTAGACGTAAGTTTAAACTTTTGGTTCTACTGAAAATATAAGTACACAGAATACTTGTGCACTGTCGTCACAGTAATTCTATCACACCGCTAAATACTCGAACGGCGTAAGTAAGAGTGTAAAAGCCGATAAGCAGACTCTACGCGTAGAAATTTAGAATAACGTGGCTCAGTAATCCTGAGCTGCGAGAGTGATTAGAAATTCGTGAGCGTAACTCTTTTACACGTTGCGTGGCAAAAGCCATCTGACGTGGTTTCCCTGTCTTATCTCTTTTCGTTGAGTGGAGGAGTAGTGAAAGAAGTTTATTTTGTTTCGTTCACGGTTAGTAAATGTTAAATATATATAATCCACTACACAGCAGGAACACATATCAGATTGATCTCTGAACGTTCTTCAAGGCAAGTTGAAACAGATTCTTCGTTTTCAGCGGTTGCGCACTGTGGGCTCGAATTCCGAAACTATTTAGCCCCTTCGAGCTCCGCATAGTTTTCAAGTTCTACGTATCCGACAGTTTAGTAATAACATGAAAAACATTTCACCAGGTATTGAAGCTGTTGCATACGCTCAGATATGGTAAATGTTTTTCTTCTCCTACCGGGTGAGTAGGAAAAAAGAATCTCTGAGCCTGTACAACATCTGATGTGAAATCAAAACGTCTATCTGAATAAGTATAGTCTGCAACTTATAACAACGCACTTTTGCACTGTTCCGTTAATTTCAGCATACTCTGTGGCGCTAAATTTCATTTTGTTGTGCCTCATGCTTTATATTTAAAGGATACTGCATAAAATGTTTAATTTTTACAACTTCGACACTTTCACAACTTTAAAAGAAGTGATTCAATTCAAAGACAAAGACGGTTGAAAATCTCAAAAGAAAAATAGAGGAATAAATCGGCATTTTTGTCTAATAATCATTTGGGGTTTCCGCCATTTACTATTCATTAGGTACTGATTTAAGTATTCATTAAGTGAGAATTACTCATGCCGTTGTATTTGGCTTTGGGATTTGAGTTCCATTTTCCCTTTCCAAATCCTTTTTTTCCCCTGTACAATTTTTTTCATTGTGCTTAGTTCCTATTGACGATGGAACTCTGTTCCATTAATAAGATGATCCTGTCTCTGGAGTAAATTCGATAACGATTTCTTCTTTATGTTTCTGTGTGTTCAAATACGTTGATGAAGGAGATAGTTTCAACAAGTTTATGCCTTTTTATGGGTAGATCTTATTTTATGTACTTTTCTTTGTATAAAAATGCTCCATGTTTTTAAATTTCTTTATTTCCAGTGAATTTTGTTTTCCTCTACATCGTGTTTTATGATATTTGTCTGACGAGAAAACTCGGTTCCGTAGTTAATGCAATATATACTGGACGAGGAAACTTGTTCCGAAATCTTGGCTTTTTTTGAAGAGGTTAGTCATTAACACCTATTGCATGGTGAACTGGGTACATAGAGGGTAGTTTATTTCATTATTGGAGAAAATTAATGTTATTCGTGTGACGATAGAAAAGTTTTCCGAAATTTTATGGGCTTTTGGAGCGTTTTAATTTCATTTACGTACTCGTGTCATCGCAGTTGTTTTAGTATCAACGAGAATTGAAATTAGAACGCTTTCGTACTGAAATCTGATATTCAGGTGTTTCAATGTAAATTCTCTCTGAATAGCTAATTTTGTCACTTCGTTCTTTATAAAGTATAATAATGTATTTTAAGTAATATATGAAAAGGAAATTCTGTACCCATTTAAGTATTTATGAGTTATTTCAGTGTTGTTGTTTATCTTTTTTCTTTTTTTAGTTGAACCCTGAGCGTAATGATGTTTTTGCTCTATAAAGAGTTTAATTTTAACTACATCAACACCTTTAATGCAGCAGATATTGGTAGCGAAAGCCCAATTAATTCTTCCATCTTCGAAATGTCTCCATGAGCTACAAAGTTGTCCATTAAGTCTTTGTGGAAAAACGCAACTGCTTTGAAGAATGTGAAGACAAAAAATAAAGGTGTACATTTTGATCGGACAATCAGCTTTACGATTTCAGCTCATTTCCTACCGTTTCATATGGAAAGTGCAAATTCAGATAAAGCGACTACATATTGACTAGAAAGTAGATGAAAGAGATTTTATTACTTTATTGAGCTGTTTATATGTCACCAGAGCAGTAATGGATATAAACACTCTGCCTGGAAAACTATTCTTCATGCTGCAACCAACTCTGACACAAAAGAAATGGAAATCTCTCTATAACTCATCCGTCGTTAAACCTTTTCCCAGTAGCTCTCAGTGCCGGTGAGGTCGGGACTCCATATATACCAGTTATCATATGAGTTCCCGAATTTTCTTTATACCAGACCAGATCACCCTGGATAGCAACCTACAATGTTTCCGTAGAACTGCCGTGATGTGTGCAACAGTCATGTAGAATATTTGTATACACCTCGGACTTTTTGTTGCTATGGATTACTACTAGAGAAGACATATCAAACCAGCGGATCTATAACAAACCATAAGGCTACACTTCTATGGATTGTTATACATACATACCCATTAAGATATCACATGGTTTCACAGTGTTTTCGCGAAATTCACACGTACATCTCATTTAACGTGTGCAAACCGTAACTCGTCACTCCGTAACAGTTGCCGTGGGTTTTCCCAGGGTCTGGTTTTGTGAACTGTACACAGCCGTAGTTGTTGGGTAGCATTTATTCAAGAGATTAAAGATTTATGAGATGTGTACCGATTTAACACTTCCCTTCCTTTTTTAACATTACTAATCAAAAGCCTCAAAGATAACATCCGTACTTGTCTTCACTGGACAAAAACAAAATAGCTAGGAAGTTCGGTCATAAAATACATTGAGTGGCAACAGTGTAAAAAGCAATGCCCACGAGATGTTCCGTGTTCCGAATTCCGAGTGCCGAACTCTGCGTTCTTGGCTCCGGCTCCCTCGCTCTCACCGCCTTGACTTTACTCGGAGTCCTGTGAATTATGTCAGCGACGTAGAATTTAGAATAGGTGTTACTAAGCACTAACATCAGCGTCTCTGTATTGTGCAACTTAAGAACTGAAATAGTGCCGGAAAAATTAGTATGTTACTCACCTCCAATTTCCTTCTTGTTATTGTGAAATTGTGTGAAAGACGGCCACAACTGTTTGATGTCAAAGATATAAAGCAGGTTCTACGGTCGTACAAATTAAGGATATTCCAGATAAATAAATTTACACTCTCAAGCCAATTAAAAAGGCACTTAAAGTGACAAAAAGAAAGATTGAAAATTTGAGAAGGAAACTATAAGTTCATTAAAGTTTAAGGAGAATTTAAAGTACTAAAAGTACTTAATTGGTTTCCGACTTGCAATTTGAAAGGTATTTGATTTGTTGAAATTTGTTGGAATCTTGATTTATATGTGCAAATGAGCACTTAGTTCTTGATTAAATTTTTGTCGTATTTGTTCGTGAGTTAAAGTAAAGTGTTGCTTTAAAAATTTTACTCTCCTTCTTTTCCCTCATTATCAAGTTTGCTAAATTTAATTAAGTTAATTATGTTGAAATTTGATTTTTTTTCGTGTTGGGTAAACCCTGACACCAAAAGAGAGGGTGATCAAACCTTTAACTTAGATGTAAGACCTCTTGGTTCTCATGCTCAAACAGCCGGTACTTTCCAGTAGGGTATTACAGATTATACTCCTTATGATATTCATGTGTATATACCGCATTAGGAACTGTGCTTGTCCAAAACCCCTGTGAAACTCGTATTCATTGGTAATCACAGGACGAGACATGCGTTTATGTGCTTCCTGTTTTGAATTCTCAATTTCCTACGTTGTAATTTCGGGGTTTGCCAAAGAGAAGTTTATTTCTGCAATATTCTTAGATTTTCTTAGTCGATTGCCACAATTGGTTTAGGCACATTTAGCACATTCTCAATACTTCTTTCACTCACACTTTAGATCCGCCAACTTATGAAGACACCCTTTTGAATCTCGCTTAGCTCCTTTTCGGTATTTTCTCTCCATTTTGTATCTTTACAAACACATAACTGTTGCATAACTACATCATTTTGGGATATGCGAAATTAATGTTTTCCATATGCATTGTACAAATGATATGACAATGACTTCTTATCTAAAAATATATGTTTTTTTGTTCCATACTTGATGCCATCATTCAAAATTTCTTTTCTTTTTCTTTCATATCAGGGGAAGTGAGAAGACATTGCGGCTTAAGAAAAAGTGTGGGTGGAATTTGGAATGAACCAGATTTCTCGAGGTGCCTTTCCAGAGAGTTCCTGTCCATAAAAGAGCAAGTTTGTACCATTGAATATTTTACTTACGAGCTTAATGCTCTGTATCTGTAATTCAAAGAGTTGGTCATCTCTCCACTAGTAGAAGCTTATTGCCATTTAAGTTGAATAACAGTGATTCATAAGCGAATCATGTTAAAATAATTATCTCTGTCTACAAAGCACTTCTGTTAAATGTCACTTTACGAAATACGTTCATTATGTACTATATTGATTTACACGTCACATTTTCGTTAGATGAACTTCATGATGTTTTGTTTGAAATACGCTGTTTAACCTAAGCAATATGAACACCATCATACACAGGGAATGACTGTACCTGGCTATCCTGGAGGACAAGTGAAAAGACAGGATGTCTATATAATGGATTCGTGAGACACAAAGGGATCATCTCTCTGCGCGTATTTTGAGAAAGGCTGGTGATTTAAACGAATTTGATAAGGGGAAAACAAGGTCTCTTGCAAACAGCGAAGCTCGTCGGTTGTTTGCGAGTTCTATCAGTAGTGGATGAATGACGTGATACCTCCAGAGAGAGAGAGAGAGAGGGTATACACCAAAGCAGTGGACGTCGGAGGCTTTCCCGTCGAGGAAAAGGAAATACACTTCTACCTGTATACCATCTGAAAGCTAAATACAAATGAAAGTACAATTGTTTTTGCGTACATGATTAATCTTACGTTTTTTGATATCAGATTCCACAACTGAGAACCCCTCACGTGTCCTTATGGTTGACTCAACATGATCATTACTGATGACTCTCCGGTGGGCCCGTGAACATCGTGATTCAACGATTGAACAAAGAAAACGAGTTACCTGGTTGAAGGAACCACGATTTCTGTTGCATCGCGTGAATAGCCGAATCAGGTTACGGCGACTTCCAGGAGAATAGCTCCTCAGCATATGCACAACTGGGGACGCAGGCCAGTTGTAGCAGTATTGTGCTTTGGAGGCATTCCAATGGTCGAGCTTCAAATGGGTATTTTGGTATAACATACCTATGGACTATATTTGTATCTTCACAAACCAATTACCCCCTTTCACAACGGCTTGAATTTCGCACCGGAACTGGTACCTCTCAGAAAGCATATCACAAAACCAAAATTGTGCTCCAATGGTTTGAGGAACATCATGAGAAATGGTAGTTCATGTCCTATCTCCCACATTCCCGGGATGATAAATTTATTACCCACAATTAGGGTGCCATAGAAGGCCAGCTCAGAGCTAACAGGCCACAACCTCCTAACCTAAAAAATTTCAGTGACACGTGTTTGCAACTCTCATGCACCTCCTGTCACCTCTCAAGGACTTCTACGTTCTTTAGCACGAAACACTGCAGTTGTTTAGCGTGGCAAGGTTAAAATAACACGGCATTAAGTGACTGTTCATAATGTTGTGGTTGCTCTGTGTATATCTTACTGTGCTGCATTTTGTCAAGCTCACCCATATTTTCTCAGAGGTACCATTTTACGTTTGATTTGATGAAATATCAACATTATATAATTGCGCCCTTGACTTAAGCTCATAATCCCTGACCATTAAAACCATAAGCAGAATGCGTTGTTGATGAGGTCATGCGTTGCTGATGCGTTGTAGATGAGGACTGCAAAAAAAAAAGGTTAGCGTGAAACATCGTATTCCATTCTAAGCAATCCAATGTTCTTAATACTGAATACAGAAAAATGTGTTTATATAACCAACAAGTGTTTAGGTCTTACAGTCTGATAGAAATACACAGGAACATTACTTTCTAATAAACTCGAAATCTAAGAAAATGCACTTAAAATATTTGCATTGTCATGTTTCTGCATACAAATATAGAAAACATTATCTACGAAGTGGCATCCAACAGTATCGCTTGCAGTTAATAGATACTTTATTCTCAGTTATTGAGTAAAGTTGATATCTTTTCTCTCATGAATCTAACTCTGAACATAAACTACATTGTGCTAAATACACTTGTACCCTCTTTGGAAGCAATCGAAAAATCCATTTTAAGTAAAATCTTGAGGGCAGTTCTTTTTCTATGACTTCAAATTTTTTTTAATCTTCTGTATTCTATCTTCATCTATGGCTATTTGCTTTTAAGATGACAAACCACATTTAATCCGTGTAACCGTATTCTTAAAACAGTTGTTATTTGGGTAAGCAAACAAAATCAAAAACGTAACACATGCATGCATATTTGTTTGCATTGCATGATCTGTTAGCACATAAGGTATTTATTCACTTTGTACAAAACCATAAGACAGATATAGAGCATGAAGGGGTTTCCTCACGGTGAAAAACTTCTCAAAACATTGCATTAACTTAAATTCATTACTCACCAGTTACTGAATTTCATGAGTGCCCAACTTTTTCTTTCCCTCCCCAAAATATAACAAAGTAGTGTTCTCCCTCCTACAATCTCTTAGTCCGTAGTTTGGCCTTTCTTGTGGCAATTGTCCAAATTTTAAAAAAGCTTTTAAAACCTTCTATAAATATCAATGGCTAAACCATCGATACACACAGTTCGCTGCTCGTAGTTTGCCTTTCATATGTATGGATTCAGTTCATGTGCCTCCAAATGAAAACAGATTCCTTGCTAGAATCATATCTGTAGCGTATAAGAAAATTACAGTCGCAATATATTTAAATTTACATATTTTATACAGATGGTGGAATTACTCTGATCAACCACAGAAATTATGTTAAAATACGGAAGGAATTCCAAAGATACAGTTGATTTTTTTGCATACAGTTATCTGAAATGTTTCGTAAATTGACTCTGAAACCTTTGCAAATTATAGCGTCACCAAAATATTAGGAAGAAATATATGAGGAGGAGTTATAAAAGTGCAAATCTTAGTGAAAAGTAGGCGACAGATTCAGCATGACGTGGGGACGTAAGCAACGATTCTTCGGGAGTGCAAAACTGATGGCTCCGCTTGTAACGTCCAACAAAGGACATTTTCTGTTATTCGTTGTTTGAGTAGTAAAGGGAGAAATACCATTGAAATTCATCAAAGAAAGAAAGCACAATTTGTGGTTGTAATGCCCCCCCCCCATTACAGATTTCGAAAATAAGCTGCTTAAATACCAGTCGTCGTAACTTAACCGGTAAAGAAGTCACTTTTGGGATGACAGATCCGTTGAGTTGAATCCCTGCGTCTACAAAAAGTCAACTTTTCATTGCATGGAGATTCAAATCTGCCACTGCAGTAGGTGTAAAAATGGAGCAAGCAGTTTGTAAACCGCATTTACTGTACCGAGTAGCTGTATCGTAATCTCTATCAGTCACATCGTAGTGTGACGCCACAGACCGTGGCAGCAGTTGAAACTACTGTAAATGATAAACAGAGCAATAATAGTGGATGAAATAATATTTCGTATGTATATTCTATAACATATAGTCGACGCACCAGGAAGGAAGAAATGATCCGAATGAGTTGAAATTGCGTATGCACATATCTTACAATAGTGTATGCAAATGATTAACTTATGGCGGCCAATAACTGAATAAGTTGAGCTGCAGCGCATTGCAACGGAGCATCCGAATCGTGTATAAAACAGAGGGCATTCCAAAGCTAGGGCATAACTTCCATGCGACTGTGGTTCCGTCGACGTATGTGGACGGTACCAATGCCTCACACACGGGTTCGCGAACAGTATGTCTAGATGTCACTATTTAAGAGAAGTCGTGAAATTGAACTAAAGGAAGCAGGGTGGTCAAATAGTAGTATCGCTCGACATTTGAATTAAAGTGATGTTACCATTCGATGATGTTGGCGGGAATGTGTGAACTATGGCCGTACAGAGCGTCAAGAAGTTAGCAGTCGACCAAGAGCAACGACAGAAGGCGAGGACAGCGTGATCGTCCGACCAGCGATCACAGCATCTAATGCGTTCTTATGAACCATCCGACGCGTAATCGGGGCACCAGTGAGTGCAATGATATTTGATAGGCGACACAGTGAATGGTCGTTGAGAGCACGGAGGCCATTACGCTGAATGCCTTCATAGTTGCACACCGCCAGGCGCATTTGCAATAGTACAGCACGCATTCGACGTGGACTCTCACGTACTGGAGCAGAATTGTTTTTTCAGCGATGAGACCCGCTTCGAATTGAGCACCAATTATCTCGAGATGTCGAGGAGAGAGGTGAGATACTGACCTTACTGTCTTCCGCCACACAGCCCGACAACCAGGAGTTATGGTATGGGGTAAATTTTATTTGGTAACAGAACCTCTTTGGTTGTCAATCATGACACCCTTACAGCATGGCGATACGACGACGAGATTCTACTCCCCGTTGTGAATACCTTCCTTTCACGGGCACCTTGACTTACTATCCAACAGGATAATGCCTGGCCGCATACGTCACGCCTTTTTACAGATTGTCTTCCGACTTTTCCAACACTTCCCTAGCCGGCACGATCGCCTGATCTCCCACTAAAAGATCACGTTTAGGCTCTGATGAGCATACGTTTACGACCGTCCCTAGATCGCGCCGATCTACCTCACCAATTGGAATTTGTATGGCAAGCAATCCCGCATATGGATATCCGCCGACTCTTCGAATCAATGCCCAACCGTATATCAGCTTGCGTCAGGGCGAGAGTTGGGCCAACGCATTATTGATTGTTTTTGCTCGTGTAGCTGTATTTCCTGACTAAAACATTCAATTCCCATGATGCTGTTTTCGTTTTGTTTTCGATACATGTACATCACATCTAGCTATTTTGTCCCATTCGGATAACTCTTTCTTGGTGCGTTGATTCTGCAAAACAATGAAGTTCTCAACTATCCAAAAAACAGAAATTTGATTGCCTTGTCATCGACTAGACGTCGTCTCTAGTGATTTCCATTTGTTTGGTCCACTCAAAGAGGTGTTGGAAGAAAAGACTTTCTCTTTTAAGTCTAACAAAGAGGTAAAGGAGGTTCAGCAGGATTAGCTATATTGACAACAGAAAGAAGGTTTTCTGGATGTATCTTTGCAATTTCAAACTACTGGAAATTGTATTACCCGTCAGGAATGCTTTGCTGTAAAACGAGGTAAATGAAATCCTTTGCAATTCCATAAATTATGTGTGTGTGTGGAAGACAGACATAATTTAATACTTTCATTGAATTTACCTCATAATTCCAGATTATACACAACAATTGGGAACTTTCACATAATGACATTTTGTTTGTTTGTCATCTTGTATTTTTCTCAAGTGAAGTATTTTATTACTATTTTAAGTGATGTTATTTTCACTTGACCAGTTTCAGAGTCTACGAATGGGTTATTTAATCACCGATGTTGGTTCACTGCTTCAGAGTATTCGTGTATATCTTTGGAACATGAAATATCGATTTCACATAGCTGAGGGAGAACCAGTCGTCGAACTCTTAGAAGCTCTTTACGAGTACGACAAGAGGAGAGGAAAACTGAACAGTGAGACGCCAGAAAACGATTCTCAAGTAAGTAACGCACCGAAAAACCATTCCCGTTAAAATTACTTCTAGTTTTAGACGTTCGTTTAACTTGCTTATATTTGCTTTATGTGGCTTTGAAGCATATAATACTATAATTCAATGCACTCACATACAAGACTATAATACAAGTATATGAAGCAGTGATGAGAAAACATAGAAAGACGAATATTGCGAAACCACTTATTATTGAACAAAGTGAGCTCATCATGCATGGCTTTATCGAGAATTATTATTTTAATGAGATATTAATCATTTCCCGTATAACAACACAAGTTGCAGTGACGTTGTCCCATAGCATTTCTTACACAGCGTGACATAATTACGAAGTGCCGTAAAGGGCACTGTTATGATGTTGCAATTACACGTGAAGGACACGATGTAAATAATGTGAAAAAAATTCTCCAGGCCTTTATTGCTGCCGTATACGCGCAGAGATGGTAAATATCTTTCTCGCCCTTTCTGGAATCGAACGAGGGTTTTCGGTTGATACCCGAATGTGCTAACTACTACACCGTATCATTGTTAAATGCCTACCACTGTTTAAAGCTATCGGGAATGCATGGTGAAATGCACACAATAAATATTTCACTATCAGTACATCAAACAGTAGTCAGTTTATATTTGTCTGGTGTAGAAAAAAGGTCAAGAAAATGTTGTATCGTGATTCGAATGAGTTGTGCTATTGTCTCTATGACTTACATGTAACTTTGTAACGGTGTCACATTGCACGCCACATTGTAAAAAACATTAAAAACTTCATGTTACCACGATGTGAAGTAGTGTGGTCGCTGTGATGTCATTACAACTTCTCTTTTTATGCGGGATATGTGCTTGAGTGTGTTTCATTATGAATAAATTTATATTTTTGCACTATAAAACTTCATACAATGAGTAAAATTTAGAATTCGCTGTAGGTAAATCACATTCATGAGTCAAGAACACAGACTTTGTTCTGGATTTAGAGTATTGGGAGAACTATTCCTTGACACAGGGGGGCATACATACAAGAAAGCATGCACAGCACTGATTTCATGTAATAGCTCAGATTG
>JJRW01S0002882.1:82202-92895 GCA_001188405.1 Loxosceles reclusa
TCTGTTTTTCATTTTATTTTTTATGTTAATTATGGGGGAGGGGCAGTGGTAAACAGGATCTCATCTGTCCATAGTATATGCCACGACCACTACTCATCCACTTTCATTCCCTCCAAAGACGCAAGAGATATACAAGTTGTTGGGGTGGAACTTTCTGTTGTAACCGTTCCCCCAATCGAAACTTGTAGCGATAAAGCAAATAAAAGAATGTTGACCCACGAATCAGCAGTTCCCTTGACACTGCTCCAACATTTACTGACGCGTCTGGAGCGTGCGGCAGTTGTTGCAACAGCAACTTGTAACGATTTTACTAACCACTTCCAACCCTAATTTTAACATAAAACCAAACATGGAAAACTAACCTTTCATCCTCCTCTGCAGTAAGAATGGAAGACGGCTGCAAAACGAGATTAGGAAACGTCATGAAATGACATTGAGAGAAATATAAATAAAAGAACGAAATATATTACGTGCCAGAAAAAAACTTTATGAAGAGCAAAACCTTTACTTGAGTAGAAGGAAACACTTCTGAAGGGCTGAAAACTGGATTCCTGAAAAGTCTAAATACGGAAAGAGTTTGAACCTGGATACTACGTTAAAATTTGAAACAAAAGGTGAAACGCTGACTGTTATGGAAAACGCCATAGTAAAATTTAATTACTTCTGTCCAAGTTTATATATATAGCCGAAAACTTTATTTGCAAGCTAAATAAAAGTTATTTTTCTAAGCGAAATTGAGTTCTAAAATCGACGGAGATAAATTTTTAAGGTTTAAAAACAAACTAAAATCTATGGTAAAGTAGTTTCACGCTACCTGGCACTGACAAATTCTAATAGGTAGTTGTTAAATTTTGAATATTAGTTCACTTCGTAGAAATTACTGTTGTTTCGTTTGACTTGTATTTATGTACGAGGTTGTGCACTCCAGTTGTCTAAAATGCATTTGCTCCGATTTTGACTTCTTGTATTAAGACAGTGTCTAAATCTTTATTAGACATAAGTATAAACCTATTTAAGGTTCATTTTCTTGTGTCATATAGGAAAGTACAGCTATCATAGTCACGTTCAGTTCACTTTTAGTTCAGTGAAACTTTCGTAAAAAGTTGTTTCATATTATTGGATTTCCGAACTTTATTTTTTGTAGTAAAAATTAAAAATGAGTTCAAAACGATCTTGTAATGTTTGAAGTCTTAAAAGTGGAGAACATTTACTTTTAGATGCACCCAGTGTTGCAAACTGTAATTTTGTTGCAGATTGTTCTTACTCTCGTACTGGGTTAGCCGAGGAAATCGGGAAGACCCTTGCAACTTCATTAACCAATTTCCCTACAACTGGACGTTGTCCCTTGTTGGTGACACGCGAAGATCGCTGGTTCCTTGGAATCTTTTAAGAATGACTCACCGCATTTGTTGTCATCGGTTCTCTTTTTAAGTCTTTCATGTAACGATACGCTAGGAGTGCAATTAGGAATTGTTCCTAATTTCATAAAAAAAAAGTATGACTAAAAACATATTTCTTTGTTTACTAGCATGAAAAATTATGGTTGTTCCTAATTTACACCTGGAATTAGAGCTGAAACCTGTTCGATGCTGCACAGAGTGTGTGCCACGTTTGACGGACATCTTTATGAATGAAGGCCGTCACATTGAACATTTGCAATCCTAACTGCGTTGCTAACTAAGCTGCGCCATTGTAAAAACTACTGACACAATTGAAGCGCCACATTTTGGGGCCAAATGAAACTATTCTAGAAATAAAATGTTTTCTTATTAAAATGCACCCAATGACTTTCTAGGTACTTCTGTGACAAATGCATCGTGCAATCTACTTTTTTTTGTTACTTTTCATCACCTGGTATGAACTCAAACTGTTCTGCCTCCCGTCGGGGACCACATATTCGACAAAATCTTGATTAACAGCTTCATTGGTCATGTAATGTATCCTATGTTTCTCATCACTGGGAAACAACTAAAAACCAGATACATATTACATGGGTAGAGGCTTAGACATTTAGGTTTTGGTGCACCAGAGCACATTCAAAATGTGTGACTTTCTAACGTGGTACTAAGTGTGGCCTCTTCCGTGTGACTGGAGTCCATTGCAGCAATGCCCTTTTTGAAAATCGGCTACAGAGGACCTATAAGTACACCAAATTGACTATTTGGTGTACTTGTAATTCTGTTTGGGAGTAATCTATCGGAGACATAGCGACGGTACCTTTCGGAGAGAATCGTCTTCCGTATACTGCAACGTCGTCAATTTTTCGTTGACAGTAAACTACATCACTATTTATTGACCGTGACCCAAATCAAACCTCACGGCTCGTTTTGGCAACTCGGTGCCAAGCCAAACTTTCCACGAGAGGTACAACATGCTGGAAATGCAAATGATTAGCATTTCAACACACGGCCGCAAAGCCGGTAGGAGTAACACCACCCACTGTCTGTATAAAAGGAGAAATTATAAAGCTGGTTTTGCATACGAAAATCGCATTCGCACGTTGGTTGGTGGTGTAAAGATATTGTTATGCTTCGTGTACCGAAGTGGAACGCCTAGTACCACATGGGAATTTGGTCGTGGCAGTATCGTGACTTACCGGGATTGCAGTTTATCGTTCCTCGATATTACTGCTCGCGTTGGTCGATATCTCATGTTTGTAAAAACAATATGGAATCGACGGATCATGGAGGACAATACAGAACCCCGTGCGGGATCTCTGCGGTCCTTGGTCACTAACGCCCGATAGGGGAGACATGTTGTGTGCATTCCCTTTGCGGGATCGTACAGCCACGTCACGTAGCCTGAGTCAGGAACTTGGGTCCCTTGCGGAGAGACACGAGTTAGCACGGACAGTGCTATGACGTCTTCAGCACCAAGGAATATCTGCAGGGAGACCATTGCTACAGGTTCCTTTGACGGTACAGCAAAGACAGGTGCGCCTACAGTGATGCGTTCAACGATGAACGTGGGCGCAGGAATGGCGTCACGTTGTCTTTTCAGATGAACTCCGGTTTTGCGTACAGCATCATGATAGCCATATGCGTTCGTAGACGAACCAAGGAAAACGACCATTGCAAGCTTGCGTTCGTCATCGTCATACGAGCCCAGAACCAGGAGTAATGGTACGGGGGTACCAATGTGTATACATCCCTGACACCGGAGCTAGTAATTTGGAGATCCACCATTACATTTCTGATATGAGGCCTGTGGCTGGGCCTTATCTTCCACGTCTCAGTCAAGTTATTTTGCAAGAGGACAATGCATGACCACATATTGCTCACGCTGTCCTGTCCTTCCGCGATATAGAGCGTATTGGCCTGGCCATCACGTTCTTCAGATTTCTGACGAATTGGTACAACTAGTCAATGGTTGCCGAGTGACTGTCATGCCACCTCTCGCCAGCCAGTACAAATGTTGAACTTTGCCACATGGAATATTGTACTCGTACCTACCATCGAAACTCTGTTCGATTGGATGCCCAGCCGAATTAGATTTGTTATTGCTGTCAGATGGTGCTGCTCTAGGTACTAATTTCTGTACGCTCTGTACCTAAAAAACTTGTTGATTTAATTGTATCTTCCTCCCATCATTCTGTATGTGTACAATAAATATTGTTGTACTATTTACTTTTTTATCTGGTGTATTTTTAATCACCAGTAGTGTAGGTAGCGTTCATCTCTTGTTTCTCGAAGGATAGATCAATTCCTCGTTCAGTCTGCTCAAATCTCACACTTTAATGGTCGCAGTTTTTCCTAACAGTCATTCTTAAGAATACATAATTGTTGCGTAAACAGCTGTACTTTATAGGACGATGCATTTTCCCCTGGGAAATGTATAATTGAAAATAACTTGGGGAAATTTATTTACTCTGACATGAAAATTGACGATACGTATTTTCCTTTTCAGATAAGCTACAGTAGATTGCAACATGATAGAAAACAAACTTTCTCCTTTGCAGCACATGCAGAAGTGACATGCTATGAAAAACTCCTTTTAAACAAAGGCGTTGGAGTCACGTACTTGGCACGTGATGATTCTGTACCACTTTGTAAAGAAAGAAAACGATATCAATTTTACTTTCCACTTTTTCATGTATTTCTCCTTTCACGAGCTACAGTTTTTAAGCCCCCCCAAATGCAATGAATTCAAGTGTGGAAAGAAAATCGTTGATTCTGATCTTGACAGTGGAAAACTCACCACGTCAAATACAAATTTTAACCTCGCAAAGATTAGGATAGTAACTAGAGGGTATTTTACAATCAACACTTCGTGAAATCTGAAGCCTTCTGAGCATTATTTGTCAACAGCTAATCCCGTTTTATAGGAAATACGTTTCTGAAGAAAGTATTGAGCACATGATTGTAAAACACCCTAATTGTAACATGACCAAAGAAATCACGAGTAAAATTTTGACACGGAACAGGCTTAATTGAAATACCGTTAGAGGCCACAACCTACAGATTTATCAATTTTAGATTGGAACAAAACGGCAATACACAGGCTGGGCATAAGATAAGGTAATTTCTCCGATATATGAACCCCAAAGCGGCTGTACCGTTCAACGAAATCGAAAAACATTCTAGATGTGCGTATTTCAAAGTATGCGCTCGAGAGTGAAGAAAAGTAAAAATAACAAGATCTCATAGTTACGGTAACCGCGACAAAATTTCGAAAATTTCAAATGGCAACACTCTTTTTTATGTCTTGCAAAGTAATCGTTGCCATGCAATACCATAAATGGCGTTGGTATGCTACGTATAGCATGGACAAACCTGGTTCAGGGCACAAACAAAGAAAAATGTGTTAACAACCAATAAGGACAGAAAAGCAACACAAAAGCTAAACATTTAATTTGATGCTCTACGTGCCCACCTTCACACACGATGACACTGTGTGAGAGAGGTGGTGGACGGCAAATATGCACGCAGTATGGCAAAAGGAATCGGCTGCACTCCACGTATAATGACGTCTCTCAAGTCAAATGTAGTTCGCGGATTCGCGATGTGCACACCTCGGACACCTCAGAGCCCGAAATCTATGGGAGTCACATCGGAGAAACCGTGGCGGCCACGGAAACGGGAAATGGAGATTATTCTGTCACTAAAGACACATTCGACGGAAAATCCGATATGTGGTCGAGAGCCATTTTGCATCCACACGACGTCATATAAAGCATTTCGTTATTTCATTTTGGGAATGACGTAAGCCTGTAACATTGCGGTTATAGCGTCCGCTCGTTACCGTAAAGGTTCTTCGTGCAGCGAGAGATACCTCTTAAAAAGAGTAAGGGCCAAGGATGAAGGTACATTTTTATTCCCCACCACACAGTCAGATTTACTTCTTGCATCGTCAGTGAGACCACATCAGTTGATTTCGTTTGACAGTGCACACAGTTCTTTGAACTGATGTTACCAATTAACCAGAAATGTGCCTTATCCATCCACAGAATGCGTAATGGTCACATATTATCTTTGTCATATCTGATACGGAATTAACTTGGAATATCTAACAGTAATTGTTCCTCACCCGCTTGCAGCATCTGAGCACGATGGAATCGAGACGGAAACACATGGGCTATATATCGCAGAATCTTGAGAACGGTGGTTTTGGAAAAAATCAGAATGCGTGAAGCAACTCTAGCAGTTACAACGATGGCCTTCATTAATTGTCTCTCGCACTTCTTCAACAACTTCGACAGGAACGGATGGTCATGCAGGCCGAGATCGATCGCATGTCAAACTTGTTTTTTCACGTTTGCGTAGAACGTAGCCCTCGTCTTAGCCGATGTATTCCACGATAGAAAAGCAGTGTCATTGCGGCACCGCATCGTTTCATTGTATATATGGCATGTTGCTCGCGGCAAAGTGCGAGAACCCAATTAACAAAGCACATATCCCGCATCGATAATTTATAAAAATACTTTGAAATATCGTACCTTGCCGCGGTTGACACGTGTCATTTTCTGATTGCTTTTTTTGCTGGGTGCACCGTCATCACTGATTTACTCCTGAGAAGTATGCAAATGACATGCTTCTCTGTCATTATTTGTTGTTCCTGCATTTTATCTACTCTATTGCCCCGGCGTACTCTTCCAACGCTATTCATGGTTTTGCACTGCGCCGATCACTTTGCAATGCTTAAAAGTTTGTGTTGCCATTTCAATTTTTCCAAAATGACTCCTTATAGCGGCAGTTATGATATCTCTTTGTTTTACTTCTGTTCATTCTCGAGCGCATATTTTGAATAGCTATACAGGGTGATGTAAAAAATGTTTACAAAATGACATGGCAAGTCAGGCCTACAACAAGGATCAAAAAAACACATGTGGTCGCAAACGCCACTAGAGGGCTCTAGATCCACGAGAGGGCGTTGCTATACAAACACGAGATGACCAAACGGAGATTGTCTTCATTCGAGCCGTGGATGCCTTGGGAGTAACATGACTAGTTACACTTTCCGCGAAATGGCGGACATGCATCTGATTTATGGCGCAGCCAACTGCAATGGACGAGAAGCCGTGCGAAATATCCCGAGAGATAGGTGCCTTACCACTCATTATATTTGCCACTCTGCATCATCGATTATGCGGAACCGGCTCGTTTGACGTGCGCAAGCCGGATGCTGGTCGCCAACGAATAACCCGAACAGTTGTTGCTGAAGAAAGCGTTCTTCAAGAACTAGAGCGTAATCCTTCAACAAGTACAAGAGTTGCATCCCGAGACACTCATATCCCACAAACTACCGTCTGGCGCATTGTACCCGACGAAGAACTGCATCCGTTTCATTTTCAACGCGTCCAGGCATTAGAACCGGGAGATTACAACAAGCGTATGGAATTTGCGTGGTGTTTTTTTCATGAAAATGCGGCAGACCAAAGCTTTGCAGCAAGTGTTCTCTTCGCAGATGAGGCTGCGTTATCACTAGAGGGTGTGATGAACTGTCACAACTTTCATACTTGGGTGGATGAAAACCTGCTTGCTACACGTACGCATGTCTCACAACGAAAATTTAATGCTAATTTAATAATAAAAATTGTTTCACGTCTTTGTATAACGTATTATTTTAAACGTCCTCTATCAGCTCCGGATAGCATTTGCGACTCTATGTTTCTATGTGTTTTTGATCCTTGCTGTATGCCTGACTTGACCTCGAAACTCAGTAATACCAAAATAGTGTAGCTGCAAGTTGGCACGTTGATGTTTGGCTTCTTCAAAGATTTCAAAAGTCAGTTCTAAAATCACCGGAAGAGAGGAAACGAGAGATAATTCTGCATGAATTCATGTTTCAACTGTTACTGCTTAAAATAATAAATATCAATTACATTGGTGAAGAAATGTGAAAAACCTGGCTCATCCACCGTATTAGTCAAACCGTGCATCGCGGACGTGTGACTTCATTTTATTGTAAACGTTCTAAATTCAAACTCCAAAAACAGGATTTCTAAGTATTTGTGAAGCTTTAGAGAACGTTTGTCATATAAACTGATAATATGAGAAAGAAGTGAGAAAATATCTTCCAACACTTGTTTCAAAGAAGGAGGCAAATTACACGAACTGGAAAAAAAAGCAATGGCTACGCCGCACTGACATGAAAGATGCGCGTCATAGGGTAAATACCGCCCTCTGGACTTGGTAGCAAATTGTCAGTTCAAAAAGAAGAATGAGTGGCTCCGACTGTGTTTGTTTCAATTGCATTGTTTAGAGTCTTCAAGTGCAGTGGAACACTGGAAGAGCTCTTAGAATATGTTTACGAAACGGAACAGGGCTCCTGGATAAACATTTGACGTTGGGAACCAAATTGCTTATCGTTGACATACACTGTTCGAGGTGCAACAACGACATTGTTATCAGCTTATACCGGACTTGTTTAAATGATACGAAAGGGATGATGACAGCTTTCTTGGGAGGATCTTCTCCATGGGCGAGAGCTGGTATAGCTCTTGGAAACAACAATTAATGTGAACAGAAATAACCAACGTTAGGCATGCACAAGTTACATACAATCTTCAAATATTTGATCCGGATTTCAGTGGAATTTACGATTTACCTTTCACAAAAGTACGAGGATGTGGACGCGACTACTCTTCCGCGGTCGAATGACCGTGTGCTTGGATTTGAGTACCTGGGGGGAAATTTACTTCCCTAGATCGGTGCGTCCTCTCGTGGTTACTGTTGATGAAGGGTTTCCGTGCGCACGAAAACGAAGGAAACAGTCGGAATTAAGTAGGTTATTCTGGTCCCGCAAAATGTGAAAAGGCTCTAAATGTTGAGTTCCTGTGGTGAACGGGCCTTTTTTATAATTCTGGCGTCGGAAAATTCAAACCTATGGTAATGTTTCCCAACAATGCTTGGCGATAGCTGACCGCCAGATTTCCTGGTTTGTAACACATTTTTTATGTTCTCGGATTCGGAATTTCAGGGCACGACATGTCTGGCCAACGTAGGCACGCCCGCACTGACATGGGATTTCATACACACCCCAAGAATTTAAGGACGGAATGAAATCTTTGAGTCCCGAAAAACTCAGCTTACTAACCGGAAAAATATTTAACCTGGAAATTAGCTTTGGTTAGGATTCGTCCTATTTTGAAGCTAATACCGGGGAAGAAAAGCAACGAGATGATTTGTTTCGGGAGGAGGGAGGGGGTACTTGACACGAGAGTGGATTGACTGTGAGGCTGACAAAACGTACGAAATGTAGAGTCAATGATGTTAGGTTGGATCCCCCTTTGGATGGTGTTTCAAATAGGTAAGTTCTTCATTCAGCAGGGACATATTTGAACATAAATTGATCGCTCTAAACACAAATGTGTTGAATGCGGAGAGTTTCTGTTGACGGAGTGGTATGACCGGGCATGGGGTGGGAGTGAAACTGAGTGTGTCTTACGAAAGACGGAAGTCTCAAAGCTAACATCCGTTTTCCGGATGAAGACATCCAAGTATGGTGAGACGATCACTTGGTTTACCTGTGTGAAGAAGGAACACGTCGCCAACGTATCTCACCCAAAGGTCAAAACGAATCCTCTGGAAGAGTCGCTCTTCAAAATAGTGCATGTAGACGTCGGCAAGAATCGGTGAGAGTGGGTTTCCCATTGCCAGACCATAGATCTGTTTGAAAACATTGCCCTGGAAAACAAACATTGTCTGTACAAGGCATGTTTCTGTTAGTGAAACCAACTGCTCAATTTCAACGGCGGAAAAATGAAATTCTTGCAATCTTTGACGAAGACAAAGAATGGCCTCTTTTGTCGGGACGTTGGTGAACAACGACTGAGCATCAAAGGAGACCATCGAGAAATTTTTAAATGGGGTTTGCTTTAATTTAGTTACAAATTCAATGGAATTGCTAACAGTGTGAATGTTATTCTGCAACAGGGGGGCGAACGTTCCCGCTAAATATTTAGCTAGCGGGTAGGCAGGTATGCCAATGTTAGATACCATAGGCCGGAAGGGGATGTCGTTTTTTTGTGAATTTTTGGTAAAGCGTACAAACGGGCGCAGTTGGCAATCGAAGGGACTAAGGTCTTCTTCAGATTGTCGCTGAAATGGGAACATAACTTGACAGCCTTTTTTATCTTGGCCAGGTTGGCCTCCGTAGGGTCGCTTTTAAGTTGTATGTATGGTCCATTCTTGACTAGTTCCTGTACCTTTATCGATCTAAAACTCTTTGTCCATTACGACAATCTTACCCCCTTTGTCAGGGTTAGAAATCACTAACTTCTCGTTGGCTCTGAGTTCTGCGAATGCCAGATTTTCTTCTTGTGTAAGATTTGGTCGGGAAAGGTTTTTGTTGGACACCAGACAGTTCGAAATTAGGTGTCTTAACGTTTCTTTTTGTTCCGATCCGATTTGGCTGAACTTAAAGGCTTTCACGACGGAAGAGATAATGTCCACAGGGTTCGGTTTGTGCGACCGGGCAAAATTTAAACCAAAGTAAAGAACACCTTTATGGTTTTCATTCAAGGGAGTTTTTGATAAGTTTTGAAACCGGAAATGAAGTTTTTGAAGATTATATCCAACTTGTGCATACCTAACGTTGGTAATTTACGTTCATTTATCTTGCACAAGGTTGCGAATCAATTAACAATTAAAGTGACAATAAAATGAATCAAAACACATTCTTCCTCTCCTCCTTTGCAGAAAGTGTTGTGAATGTGGTATTCATTGTGGCATATCACATTTATGAAAAGATTCTGCACCACACTGTTACTCGATTGAAGACTGCTAATCCTTCCTGCTTCAAAAATTTTCTGCAGAATCATCTGCCTCCATCACACAGGAGCAATTTAAGGGACTTGTTAGAAACGAAACCCATCATTCTCTCCATGCTACTTTCGTTGGCAATGTGAGATACTGGGACATCCGCATTACTGACCTGATATTAGTCCGTGCAACTACGATCTCGTCGCTAAAATAAAATAACACCTGCGAGGGAACAGTTTAGAGTTATGTGATATAGCGTGGTCACTGCGGCACATCAACTGAAGCGGACGAGATGATGGTATACGACACCTTCTACAAATTCTGCAGAAGGTGTTAGATATGAGAAGTCATTATCTGGTAATAAATGTATTTCAGAACTGTGGACGTGCCGCCGTGTATGTTTGTGCAAAACCGTAAAGAAGGAAATATTTTTGCTTCCAGTACTTGAAGCTCATTAATATATTAGTAGTAATCTACTCACAGGTTCTTGA
>JJRW01S0002882.1:113527-125013 GCA_001188405.1 Loxosceles reclusa
TATTTGCATATTGCTCTCCCATGACTTTTGTCACTTCAGTGTATATATATATACATATACACACATACATGGTGTTCGTAATGTGTTTCAACAAAAATGAGACCCATGAAGAGGAACAGAATTCAAAACGGAAATTAGGGTCGCGTTCCTTTCAGAGTGTCTGAAAAGCTCATTGCTTGTGGGAAGTATGAAACACTTCCCACAAGCCAAAGGCGTCACTGCTGACGTCAATTCGGCCCTGCCGGAGACGTAGCACGTGTGCACGATATTACAATCAATCACCTGTGGCCTCCGTGAGGATCTCCTCTCGATAATTGTTGTTGCATCAAACAGGGTAAACGCAACAACGACGATTATAGTCCACTGACGAAAATTAAACTCAAAGTTCCGCGACTTTCCTCATGCTCTTCTTTGCTATATCATATCGAAAGATCGAGAACGAATGAACGTGTACGATCTCCATTACAATAGATGCTTTCCTTGTTCAATGTTATCGCTATCAATATGTACATTTTTGCAATTTCTTTCAAGCAATTTAATAAAGCATATCTTCGTACATTTTAATAGTTCTTCGATACCGATGTTAATTCTAACAATCTCTGTAACTAGGCAAATGTACCTGTTGAGATATATTAAATTTATTCATTTATATAATAGTCTTTGAGAGGATTCGCCGTTCTTTCATTCACCGGTGTGAACTGTGCAACGTCACCATTTGACGCCATTTTAAGCAACTACTTTGATTATTTGTTTGATCTGCGTGGGACACACTGCGCGAAGTATGATTTTATTCGTTCTTCTGTTTTCATTTTTGAAAGTTCGATGTGAACATTTCATTTTACACTTTTCTGAAAGTCTGTATGGAATGCGGCAGTAGTTTCCATTGTAGATATTGTTCTACGTTATGAGTACTATCACTCCTCTACGAACACCCTGTGTATGGAGAGAGAAATATAGTATAAATCCTCACTTAATACCTTCTTCCTCATCATGGTCATCTTGAATACCAGGCTCTAAATTGGAACGAAACCCCTCCACCTGTAATATATATGCACTTATGACATCATTAGTATGAAGATTGTTTGCATACTACTAGCAATGTTTACATCTGTGAGTTCACAGCGAATCAAAAGCGAGTCACGTGAAAAAAAAATTAGACCGATTAGAAGGTCGCTTTCGTTTTAGTGTGGGGTTTGATGTTCAATATGGTCGGGTTTCTCATTTTCTTGGTAAAGAACTTAGTTTATAATGAGTAGGCGTACTTGTGCATAAGTCAATGATAAAACCATTCACCACGTTGTTACAAAAAAACAATTTTATTCATTGCTTTTTTTTGTGAATAAGTGGGTCATTCGTACTTTCGAAAAAGTCAGGCCGAGACCTGACGAACCTGGTCAATTTAATGAATTATTTTTTTTGTGAGTGTGCAACATCGTGCTGAATCATTTTATAAAGATACATAGTTCTTTGTCTAAACGTTGTGCCTGGCTGATATTGTTTTCGAATTATGATCCAATTTGTAGCTTTTGACCAGAGACGAAACCTGCATCCATATTTTCTATATATTATTTGTTTAAAGAACAAATCCTGAATAACTAACAAAAGCTTTACGCAATCGTTTTAGCGAACCTGGTAAGAACTGTCTATATTTGTATATGCAGTTAATATTTTTCGAACTTTGCAGTACTTGAGGTCGGCCAAGTTCAAAACGAAGTTCAGCACGTGTTGAAGTTTCCAAGCCAACGTCAGATAAGAAAAGCTCCTGGTCGGACTGGCGTCTCAAAGTCTCCTTGGCTTACAGATACTCTTGAACTACATCTGAATACGTGGGCTGTAGAAAATGCCCAAGAAGGTGAGAAAATGTACTTAAAATAAATTATTTTCTTTAAATCTAAAGTTTTTGTGAATAGGAATATTGGAATGTGCGTAATTATGCATACGAGTAGGTGTGTGTGTGTGTTATTTTTCATGTAATTCAGAAACAATATATATAAGAAATTTTTAACATTGATCTTTTTCTTGTATTCATTGCTTCAATAAAATTTCCTAATGCGTAAACAACAACAAAATGCAATAAGTATGTGTTTCTTCCTACACGTTTCACGTGATTAATGTTTACTTTCAAAACACTAATATATTCGTGTTTACTTAATTATTATCATTGAATGAAATGCTATATTTATGAATGCATCCCTTCTTCTTTTTAAGTGAACGACTCCATTAGTATAGCTGTGGTATTCTACAAGAACTTCTCGGCATTTCTGCCGGAACGTTTCGTCGCGAGACATGGGTAAGTTGGATCATCACTTATTTTCTTTTATATTCCATACTGTATCAAGTTGCCATTGTCAACGTCGATATTCGAACCGCGGATCTCTCAGTTCAAAACCTAGCGCCCTCCTAAATAATCTAAGCCTTGGCGTAGTTATTGTGCGGCTGATTTGAGGCCTCCTTACCGTATTCTTGGGCGTTGCGGGCCTGTGCTAAGACCACGGTTATCCTGACGTTTGTGCACTTGAGTAAGAACTGTTACGAGTCGGTTGGAGGCAGCACAAAGGTTCGTAAGAACCGTTACGAGTCATTGGGTTGCGTCCTCGAGACTGTTCTTGGTAGAACGGGGACTGACTGGCCAAGGGATACATTCTAATTATGCCTGTCCACTCACTGTTACTTTTCAGTAGGTGAGGCTCTGCTCAATTTCGCACCCTATCTGAGAGCTCTATGCATGGCTGAGTTGGGACAGTCAGTAGAACTCCCTTGACCAGGGGGTCCCATAGGTGTCTCTGACTCCGACGTAGTGGCGGATTGAAATGGCATTCATGTTTTACGAGGGTGTGATGGTGCTCACTGATGGACCAGATATAGGCTAAACTTCACGGGTGGAAGTGGATCCGGTAAATACTGTTGCAACAGGAATGAAATCCTCTCATTATAGTAGAGCAATTACCGAATTAGAAACATCTAAGCCTTCGGGATTTAAGTCGCAAGCAAATTTTTACCAATGCGATAGAAGTTTCCTTGTTTACTGATATATTAACAAGTGCATTGTGCCTCACTACTTGTAAATAATGAAAACTATATAAAGAACAGGCGTACCGTGATTCTCAATGCCATTTCTAAATCCGTCAAAAGGGGTGGAACTTCCTGTGGCACAAGAAAGATTTGTATGACAAGATACATTGCCACAAGGAGGTGCAAGTACTCCAGGAACTACTTCACACCAGTTTGTATCTAGTCACACCAGCCATTAAGTGCTTTTTCGATTGGCTGGAATTCAAACGCTGTTCCGTGTTAGAAGTGCTAACTTTGTATAGTAATGCCTCGACCATGTATATTATTATTTGAAATCAGTATTTCGTTTGTGACTGTTTCTTTTTATGAGAAAAAGTTTCTTATTTAATAATAAGAAGTAGTGTGAAATATTACAATGTACCTTGACTACTTTACAGAGGGCTAGACATCGAATACCAGCTGTATTCCAGGCTAGTCGCGGTAGCTATGCAAACTGGACAACGGAAAGTTTCTGGTGCGACGACATCACGACCGAGCAGTCAGCGACTGAAAGTGAAGGCTAAACTTGCTCACTTGAATCACTCAGTGGTAAGTAATAGTAACCAGATTTCATGTGAACAAAATCAGGTGTATGTAATCATGACCACTGTCCACCGGTTATTTTCTCATATCAACAGAATTTTAATTTTCAGTTGATCTAATGATCTAATGGTTACAAACTGAGTTTTCCACTTAAAGCCTCTTCTCTTAAACATTTATTGGAGTATGTGGTGATTCTGTTTCATTTTTTCAATGAGTTCCTATTTGATTTTGAATATGCTTGTTACAGGATTACTCTTAATGAGAATTTTGAATATTAAGTTTATGAAGGATGGCAAACATTATGAGAATACTAGGGAAATATCAATGGGCATTAGGCGGAATTTCAAACAAATGCAGGTCGATTTATTTAATTAAAATAAATAAAAAATGTAACACTATACGAAAAATTGAATAAAATATCAAAGGTCACAATTTACAAGTATTAAACATCAAACTTGTCACTGTTTACAAGCCTAAATATTATACATTTGTCTTTAAGAAATGCCCTTTTACATACAGTATTCCATATGAAAATAATCGCAAATAAATTTCTAAAAGTCTGCTATGTTAACAGTATTCCGTCAGGGAAACAAAGAGAGATCCATTAGCTAGTACGCATGTACGAACCTTCACAAAGCGAGAAAAGAGCAGAACTTAAAAATAAAACCACCGACAATCATGAAGAACAAGCTCTCTTAAAAAAACTACCACAATTTGATTTGGCTGCTCCATAATCAGTGAGCTCACACAAAACGATATAATCGTACAAAATTACTCACAATTAAAGAGCAAGAATTCATTTTTATTTTGGTAGTTTTGTAAGTTGCAGGCCAGGAACTGCGCAACGATCAATAATAGAAGGAAACTCATTAAATGAACCAAGAGATTTTAAAAAAAAAACTTTCTAAAAACGTGTATTCCTCTTACGACGTCTGCAACATAGCATGAGCTAATTAGTCATACAATTTAAAAACACTTGATTTGCACACAGTCAAACGCCTTATTGCATACACCTGTTTTAAAAAATGAGAGATTTCTCGTTTTAATATGAACAAGAGGGTTTCCTATGATAGATACTTATGAGATTTCCTCACAAACCTAGGTTTCCATCAAGTCATTTATCATTGATGAAACAAAATTCTGCTTTTGCATAACTGTCACAACTCTACCATCGTATTACGATACAAACAATTATGTGGTCTTCTTCGTCATTTGAGTACAAGGCGTTGTCTATTGGGCCTTGGAACAACCTGGCACAAAGAAAGAAAGTGTTCTAGTGGATCACACTTACGCATTGAATCCGAAATACCCATCCCATAGTTGTACACTATGAATGATGCAAAGAAACCTCTACTATTTCGAGCCAAAATAATCTAAACGCGCGTATTTAGCAGGATGGTTAAAAAATTAATACTGATTACCATTTTTCCTCTGTGTTATGTTGTATTTCAATGTCAGTGTCAAAATCTGAACTGTATGATATAAACTAATACACAGCTACAAATCAAAGACGAGTTTTTTTTAAAGTATCCTCTTTAAAATTTGCTGTACTACAAGAAAAAGTTGTTTTTCACTTTTTGCATTTTTCACAAACATTTTTCATTTGCACAAAAAAAATTTTCTTCCAGAACTCGAAGCGACATCACTTGCATGTTTCCTGCATTTACACCCATGAGGCTAATATACCCCACGTTAGAGAATTACACATTCTTGAGAATTTGCTATGGAATTCATTTTCTCGAGTTTCTGATACGTGTTTGAAGGATCAGTTAAATGTTTTCCATCCAAGGTATCTGAAGATATACGTGTATTAGAAAATCAGCTAAACTTTTTCAAAATGGATTAATTATTATACTCAGGAAAATTTCGTCACACCTTATATTCTTTTATGAATTCTCTGTGATAAGCAGTAGCAACTCGAAGTTCTGTTTATTTCCAAAATCAAAGAAATAAACATACATCTATGCTGAAATAGTATGAACTTCATACCACAAGAACACCCCCATGCACATAAAAATTCCAACACACACACACTTCCTCTCTTAAAGTAATTTTCACTGAAAATTCATCAAACGATAACACTACGTTCATGTGATTTGCATGCAGCAGCAAACAAACCTATGTAGAGGGTGATCGTAACTTGTTTCAACAAAATAATAACGTTGATAGTACCCTTCAAGACCAATATATTTATAATGGAACTAAGGCCGCATGCCATTCAGAGGGTCAGAAAAGCTTAACTACGAAACACGTCCAATACGTATAAAGCGTCACGACTGACGTGAGGTTGGTCCTTCCGGAGATGTAGAACGTGTGCAGACCATCACCGTCAAACAATTGCAATATGAAAATGACCAGTGAAATGAAACAGTATCGACAGATATAGCTAATGGGCTCATCAAGTTTTGATAGAAAGCCAGTCGATGCTTACGTTGTTCTTTAAAAGGGCGTCGCATCCTCAATGTTTTCGATTATTACCGTTATACCATCGTAGAAAACAACTTTGTGATGGGCATGTCGGCTTACACATACAAGGCACGTGGGGAGACGGGAAGCACAACGATTGCACCGTGCTGGTTTTCGATACTCCGTGTGATATACCATTCAGCGTTTGCCAGTATTCATAGAAGGCTTCAGGAAACCAGCTCTTTTGCTAACTCACAAAGATGTACAGAAGTAATAGAAGTGTATACGGATGCCGGTAATAGAAGACCGTACCGAAGAAAGCTTGGCAGCAACTCCTTCCACAAGTACGAGTGCTGTGCAACCGACATTGGTGTTTGTCACAATACGATTTGGAAAGTTGCACATGAGGCACGTTTGCATACCTTCCACATGCAGACGGTCCAGTCTATAAATGAAGATGACTGCACCTGCCTACTAGAGTTTGTGAGATGTATGCTTCACATGAAAACAATCCGAAGTTTCCTGCCTTGCTTTTATTCAGTGATCAGACCCCGTTTACCCGGGAAGGCATTTTCAACACTCGCAACGGACACGTCTGGGATGAAGGCAATTCCCATGTCACTGCCCCGCATAAATACCAGCATATTTGTGGTGAAAATCTGAGTAGGCATCCTGGGTGGTTGCCTGGTGGGAAAATACCTCGTGGGAAATTTCTGGAACGTTTGACCGGCGCAGTTTATAGCGTCTTTCTGGAGCAATTGCTTTCTGGTTTGTTGCAGCCTGTTCCTCTCACCACATAGAGGGACATGTGGCTGATGCATGATGGTGTCCCCGGCACGCTTTACCACCGCGATCCGGCATTTCCTTGATGACACATATATCGGATGATGGATTGGACGTGGCGAAAATGTCGCTTAGCCTCCACGCTTTTACCAGACCTTTAACCCACTAGAATTCTTCCTCTGGGGGCAGATGAAATTCTTGGTTTTCGAGACACCTGTGGACTCCGCAGAGGATGTCGTCAACAGAATCGTTGTTGCAGGGAACAGATTAACACGAGATCAAGAGTCTTTGAGAGGTTGTGTGTGTGTGCTTTTATTCGCCGGTGTGAACTGTGAAAGAGGCACCATTAGATGCCATTTTGAGCATCTACTTTCATTCATTTTTACCTGCATGGGATTGTGCAACGTACGATATTGTGCATTTTCTTCCGTTCACCATAGAAAGTTCAACATGGATATTTCATTTTACACTTTACGTCAGTCTGAACGGCATACGGCCCAACGTTCTATTGTAAATAATCAAACAACGTACCGTGTGTACATGTGTTCGTACAAACAACGTACAGTGTGTACCGGAGACGGACTACTCTACTGAGCGTCTTTGGTTCAAGTCTCGGTTAACAAGGAAGTGTAAGTTTGTCTTCATCTTGTTCATACTTACCTCGTGTCTGGTACAGCATGAGACACAGAAATCTAATGATCATCATCACCCATTATAAATAATGTTCGTCTCGATGGGTACTATCACACCTCTTGAAACAGTTTACGGAAACCCTGAGTACCCACAAGATATACATAACTATGAGTTTGTTGTGCATGGAATATCCAATTTTGAGTTGAAGCCAATTGCGCATACACGGACAACGTCAAATGGAGCCAGTGTAGCGGGTCACGAAGGTTTAATACCCTCCACGTTACCAAGGAATCATTTGATTGCAAGCTTTCAGCGCGATTGTATAGACACAGCATAGAAGTAAGCCAACTATACATACTTTTTATTTACGAGTTTAAACTTGGCGACAAGACAGCACAGATAGCAGTGCATTTGCAACTGACACAGTAAATAAAAGAACAATACAGCAATGGTTCAAAAACTTCCTTTCCGGCCTTTGAAAATAAACCGCGTAGACGCTAAATACCAGCCTCCGACAACGACGAATTGCAATCACTGAGGGTGTCAGTCCATCGCCAAACTGCAATGATATTGCACAGAAATTGGACGTGAACTAATCAACAGTTTGCCATCACTTTGAAATGCCTGAAAGTCTGACAAGTGACCAACTCCGTGAGGTCACTGAACAAAACATGAAGAGTCGAATGTGTGTTTGACATACTCTGCTTTTCCATAGAAGAAATGCTACGTTTTTGAACAGAGTTGTGGCATGTGACGAAAAATGGATAGTGTACAATAATCGTCGCCAATCTACCCAATGGCCTGATGAAGTCCATGCATACAGTTGCTGACCGTCTGTATACAAATGGTGAGCACCCTCAGGGGATCACAATGTTTCGGTGACTACGGGGTGTGACTTGTTCAGAGGTAACCCAGCTATTTAGTGTTTCGTATTTATCTTGTGTATGGCACAGCGTAAACTTGCACGTTCTTATGCCATTAAATTCTAATTAACCAAACAACCAACTCAGCAAAACATGCCAAAATTGAATCTGCATACGAAGAAAATAATTACAAGTGTTTGGTTGCGTGTAAACCAAGGATGGTATTAATCAGTATTCGCCCTTGAAATATTGAGAAAACATTGATGCTGATAGTTATTACACTCAGTTCGATGCAATGCATGCAAACGCACGATTTAAATGATAGAGTTTGATCAACGGAGATGAAGGTTTACTTTTTCAGTACAACGCGAGACAAAATGAATGAAGAACACCAGTACAAACATCACACAGCTTTCACTATGAAACTCTTCCTCATCCACCGTACTGTCCTAAAGTTTCGCCAATAGACCACTACCTTTTTGAGCATTTGGATCATTTGTTGCTGGGAAACAGGTTCAAAAATGAAGCATATGTCAAAAATGTTTTTGAGGTTTTTGTTCAACCAGAAACCACGGACGCTTACGAAAATGGTATGAATGTAATGAAATTTCGTTGGAAGGTAATGTATTACATCAAATGATTCATATTTTGATTAACTAATTTCTGATTCTGCGGAATTATTCTTGTTTGAAGTTTCACTATCAAATCCAATATTTCATGTACAACAACCTGATACATTATGTAGTCCAAATAGGCCATTTCTTCTGCTGTTTAAAATCTTTGCCTCTTATCTTGGGACATATAAAAATTATTTTTAAAACGGTCCACACACATACACACAAGAATACTGATAACATCATTTCACTATGTTCTTAATACAAAAAATCAACAAAAATCAAACTAATAACAGACATATACAAATATTCAATCTTCAGACGATAACATGTGTACTCCCACAGTATTTTATCTCCAGCTGTTATTTACCATTTCTTTTGATGAGAATTTACGTCCGTCAAACTTTCAAATAACATTCTGAACAATTCTGTTTTCAGAGCCAACATGTACTGTGGAATATTTCTTGTGGAATGGCTGATTTTTCTCAGGGGTAAGTCGAAGCTCATATATCTTTCAACTGTCGCATGAATATATAAAACTGCTTTTGGTTATATTATCTCTTTCGTTTTTTTTTAAATTGGGATATTTTGACAGTATTATTTAGAGATGTGAAATGTTTCCGAAATCAGAAATATTCGTAATTTATAAGTATGTTATTAATAAATGGGGGATTCCGTAATGCAGTTAGTTCTCTTAGGGGTGGAGAGAAAAAATGGAGAATATCTATCTAGTCGAGTGGTATTTAAGCTAGAAACAGTTTGAATAGAAAAAGAAAGGGTATTGCAACATTCCTCCCTAGAAATTAATGAACTAATGTAGTTAAAAGTGCAGGATGTTTTCACGTATACCGCGTATACCACTGTACTCTGTTGTTACATAGCTTTAGACAATACAATATGCACACAAAAAACGTGTTAAGGGTAGTAAAATCGGATTAATTTAGAGTGGCGAGGGAACAATGAATAAATTTAGCGCTGCAAAAGAATTTGGTTTCTTCTCGATGAAGAATGTTGAAATGTATTAGAGAGTCCATTTATCGATTGCAAGAAAATTTGCCCTTTTGTCGACCCCGAGACTTGAACCACGGATCTCTCAGCTCTAGAGTGACCGCGTTCATGATTAAGCTACGCCGACATGTATCTACACAGCTCATTATCGAAGTTTTTCGTAAGGGAAACCATACATCCTCCACCAGGTTGAGAGAGAAAGATCAGGGTGTCGACCGGACCTCGAGTGGTAGACCTAACGGCTGGGTCCTTGGCACTAGTATGAGTTCTGTTCTGGGGCAGTTTTGCAAGAAAACGTGCCCTTCTTTTGACGCCGGAACTCGAACCACGAATCTGTCAGCACCGGAGTGTCCGTTTTTCAGATTAAACTACGGGAGGTATCTGTGCAGTTTATTATCGAAATCTTTTGTGGGAGGGAGACTTCACACTATAAAGATAATTTTGACTCAAAGATGTTTTACTTGATTGAAGAAACTTGTTTGTATCATTATAGATACCAAGAAATCCAATGCGCTGTGAAAATAGTATGTTGTGACAGACATTGGTGGGGAGGCAAGAATTCCATGCTTTTAAGGAGAGAAGTTTTATTTGGAATATTCACTCCTCTTCTACCATTGTGTTTGATGCAGATATTGAGATCAAGAAAGTGGGCTTTAGGATTATCGGCTCTTGAGCGAAGTAGATGAAGACAACGTGGATTATGAAAGAAGGAAGAAAGAACTGTGGGTTGTTAAATACAATAATGTCATCGATGTAGCAGGAACATATGGGGTATACTGCTTTGAGGATTTTCACAAAGAACTTACGTTTAAAGTGGTGAAAAAATGAGTTTGCCCGGTAACTTGGAAAACCATTTTTCATGGGAAACCGAATGATTTGCTCATTAACATCCCTATAGAAAGTAGAAAACCGTTGAGCAAAAAAGTAAAATTGTTAGAGAGATACTGCCCAGTAATGAGGATAGGTGTTTTGTCTTGGTGTATACGTTTGATAGTAGATGCAATGCACTTCGCTTCGCTATTCACCACGCTTCCTCTCAGTTTACTAAATAATAGGGGCTGGTAGGGGAATAATATATATGCGGTGAGTATCATAGAGTTTAGGGTAACGTAAGTATCTATGGTACCTAACCAAAGAGGTTAAGGTAATTACAGTATCCTAACTTTTATAGTAAGCATTGGTTTTGCTACCAATTAGTGGTGAAAGCTAGGATGCGGTTTATAAGTAAACAGACATATCAGTCGTAGGAGCAGTACAGGCGGCATGGTTTACGTGGTAAGGTTTATGCAGAGATGTGTGGGATGGTGTGTATTACTAGCACGGGGTAAAAGTTGGTAGGGTTTCAGTATAGGTAAGATGTTTTAATCAACATTTTCTTCGAAATGTCACATCGAGAAACATCCAATTATACATTTTATGCGTTGATTTTTGGTTCAATTAAGTTGTTATGATATAAGCTCTTTGTTCTTGTGTGTATGAATGAACTCACGCTCATATTTTCCTGGATCTCTCTTGCAATCTAAACTCTTTTTCGCTTAATAAAGCACACATTTTAATACTTTTGAATATAATTGTTAAAGTGTTA
>JJRW01S0002887.1:9406-22554 GCA_001188405.1 Loxosceles reclusa
GTTAAGTTTGACATATTTATTTCACAAATGCACTTGTTTCTCAGCTTGTCGTATGATAACGAATAGGGAAACACTTTCATTCACGCGGTGGAAGGGAAACACCTTAAAATATTTTAGTAGCCCAGAACAGCAATTTATGAAACTTTTTAGCGCAAACAAACGTTAAGCACGCATAGTTGTGTGAAAGCTCGTCCATTTTCGAGCTTTCATGCGTTAATTCGTCCATTGGGTAGCTACAAATAATATAACTGTCAAAAATATCAGAGCAGATTATTGAGAACTATACCAAGTTTTTTGGGAGGTTATTGTGAAACTAGAAGTGTAGTTGCTTCATAGTTTTTACTTTGGGTGCATATTGGGAAATATAAAATGCTATATGAATCATAGGATGAATATGAATCATAAAATTGTAAGAATGTGTTACAAGAAATAGCTAGACTATCTAGGTTGGCTTTACTTGAAAATCAAGAGACATATACCATGTCAAAAGGAAGGGTGACGGAGGAAAGAAGTCATTTCTGCTTTCCAAAAGAAAAATGATAAATCCATAAAATAAGGGAATGGTTATAAAGTGAGGGGAAGGCCAAGACATGCGGGTAAAAGCAGATGTGTATTCTTTGAAATTATACATACAATAAAGAAATAGATAATTAATTGCTCAGAAACTCGTCGTATTACCATTATTGGGAAAACGGTCATTCCGAAGCTGGACGATTCACAGGTTCGAGTCATGGCGTTGGCAAAGCGCATTTCGTTATAAGTCATGATCACCTTGCAGGCCTCGTTAAAGGTTTCTGTGGAAGTAACGGGAATGCCATTTAGCGGTAATGCCTACAATATATAAGATACACAGTACAAGAGGTTGGGAAAGAGAGAGGAAAAGATTCGCTTTCAGCAATTTTAGTAAAAAAGATAATCCTTTGGCATTTTGTATTTGCTCTACGTTTGAACTCATTAAGCTAGTGGAAGTAGATAGCTTTTCGTGCACTTTGGATACGATATGTGGAAGAAGTAAGGAGGAGAAATTCCATTGTATATTAAAGAGTGTTTCCTTTCGTTTTCAAGAAAAATGAAAGGAAATCTCATGTTTCAGTAGAAAAATGGAATTTTTCCATACAAATCTGTAATATTGGAAATAAGGAAATATTACTGTTAACGCGTTATATGCCTTCGCCTAGTTTTGGAAATTGCGAACGACTGATTTAAGCATTTGCCTCAGAAAGCAGTATAAAGTGTTTCCTAAAAGGATATATCAAATGTCCATATATTATTTGGGATTGTGGTGTAGCTTTTACCAAAAGCAAAGAATTGCCTTTTTCCTTGTCTTAGACTGCATGTTCTATGTTCCACCAGGGAAAATGATATTTGGTGGGATCATCCAAGTAAGATACCACTTTGGATCTTTCAGTGAAGAATAACTCCCGTGTTTATTGAAACCGTAACTATGTAAATTATAATTGCCTTATATAACAAGTCGTCCTTTTTCGACATCGGAATTCAGACCATGGATCTGTCAGTTCCGGGACGACTGCTGTAACAATTGAGCTATGTGTACGGCTGCAGGGGAAGTTTATTATCGATGTTTGTTGTAAGAGGAACTTCACGACCCCTTCCAAAGAATTTGAGAGGACAACATAATCCTGACCAGGAGTGGTGCATACAAACCATCAGTGGTTCCTGTTACAATGCCAAATGTGACAAGCTGCCCTTTGTTTACGACGAGATTCGAATTAAGGATCAGCCAATTCTGGAACGACCTTTCTACCAATTGATTTATGCCGACGGCTACAGGAGGATCTTATTATCTATATATGTTGCAGAGAGTAACCACGCCCTACGGTGTTATCCCAATCCTTGGGCAAACACTGCTTGATGCATGAATTTATTTTATTATGGGAATATAAATTACCACAAATAAATAAACAATTCTTCGATATGTGTTTCATTCACATAGAATGAAGTATTATAATGGAAATCGCAAACTTTTATTGCATAAACATTCATTTCTGCAAAAATGTGATCGGATACAAGTAAAATTATGATGATTAAGATAAACTAAAGAGCGAGAATGTAACTCAATCTCATATTTCAGCATATCTCGTGAATAGAATTCACATAAGGTTGCCTCTGACGTGTCTATCAGTATTGGATTTTCATCAATATGTAATGCCCACCGACAAAAGGCTTCAAATATAAGCTTCTCAGACAATGTCGGCGTAGCTTAACCGGTAAAAACTCTGGAGGTGAACGTTCCGGGTTCGATTCCCGGCGTCTACATAAAGTAAAGATTTTCTTTACAAGTATCTGCATAGAACTAGGTGAACAACGACATGCATCCGTTCCCTTAGCAAACATGTTAAACATTTCAAGACACTCTTAAAGTATTCATAACACTGTTGAAATTTTCAAGTGTGAAATTTGGACACTGTTACAAATTTCAAGACCAAATTACAGTTAAGTCACAGTTAGCTTTCTGCCCATACTCATTAGTTTAATTTTACTGTTAGTGAAACTATAACACAATGAAGAAATTCTTGGTCTTATAGCTGCCGTATATGTTCAGACAGATTTCTTGAAAACCAAAAAAAAAAAAAAAACCCCAAAAAAAACATTAAGAGTATCTGTTTCTTACAAAACGTTTAAACAGTGCACTCCATAACATTCCTTAATAGTGCAGTGTAAATTTAAAAGTTATTTTCCAATCAATTAAATGCGTTAAAATTGAAAAATGAAAAAGAGTAGGCAGTAAAAAGCCTTCGAGTTATTTCAGTATTCATTATTTTTCTCGAACACTAAAAGCGCTTGAAAGGAAAATAAAAAAATACAAGTGTTGAAACGTGTAGAAGTACTTCCATAATAAGGGGTATTTTTGGAAAAGGGGAAATTGTGTTTTCTCTCTCTTGAAGCTTTTCTCAAGAAGTCCTCTATACATTTAAGAGAGTTAATAATGAAAAAATACGGCTATATTTAGACATTGTTTCATCCAATAAGGAAAAATAATGTTTTCTTAACCTTTTTTCTTGAAGGTAGTTTCATGGTTTTTGAAATTACTGCTCAACTTGTTCATTTTTCTGCGATTATTATACGGTAGAGTAAGCGAAATTAAAACAGCAATTGCTTTCGCTTATTTGGATTCACTCTTCAGAAAACATGTTTTCCTGCAACTTCGGGAATACAGTTGTTATCGCTAAATGTTAAGTACTACACAAAAATTAACTGAATTTTTAAAGTGTTTTCTTTGTAAACAAGCAACTCTAAGCAATCATATTGACCTGTACACAATTAGAGATTGAATATAAAATAAAAATAGAATATGCACGATTTACACTAACTATCAGAAATGACTATGTCAGATACTGGTAATATTATTTCATCGTTATTTCCTTTTCAGTGACATATTCCGTCCAAACGACGAAATGTTTTAAATTTTAACTGAAATAATAAGTATTGCGGAATATAACTGCATATGTACAAATATACAAAATATACAGAACTTAAAGTCGGCAACAGGCAAGCGCCCACCACGACCGACAACGTCAAAAATCCAGAAAAACTCGGAGACCCTCCCCGCTGTCCAAATTGGGAAACACAGTTCCCTCATCACTAAAAACAATAATGCACAAGAAATAAATGAATAAAAATCATATGAAACGAATGTACTGTAATGTCCACCCACGAAATATTTCAGAAATAAGCTTCTCAGGCAATGTCGGCGTAGCTTAACCGGTAAAAGCGGCTCCTCTGGTGGTGAACGTTCGGGTTTCGATTCCCAGCGTCGACAAGAAGGGTAAGTAATTCTTTACAAATGGCGCCCGAACTTAGTGACACACACCAGTGGCCAAAGACCCAACCGTTACGTCCACCACTCGAGGTCAGATTCATACCCTGACCTCTCTTTCAAATGGGGGAGGATGTAATGTCCACCCACAATATACTTCAAAAAAATAAGCTTCCAAGACAATTTCGGAGTAGCTTAACCGGTAAAAGCGGCTCCTCTGGAGGTGAACGTTCCAGGTTCGATTCCCGGTGGCGACAAGAAGGGTAAGAAACACTATACAGACAACTACCCATAAATCTGCGGAAACCCTTTCCGGCGTCATGTGTACAATATTAGCATAGATTAGGGAACAGTGTTCCCTAACAACAAAACGTACACGAGAAACACACTGACACGGAACAACTGCATACAAAGAAAAATATACACGCAGATTTACCCATAAAACGCAACAAATGAAATAGGAATCAAAAGAAACTGAAAAGAAAACGATTTAAGAACAATCCCTATCCCTCCTAAATCCACATTCGTATAAAACTATATTATTCAACCTCTTACTCTCAAATATTCTGAGTAAAACTATTAAAATTAACAAAATAAACGATTACTTAATTACAGAACATGTTCCCGCCGTCAGATTTTTATTGTTCAGAACGCCAAGACCAACGACAAAGAGATAAAACACAAGATCATTCAAACATATAAGAGAAATCACACAATTACCCCAACAACGGAAAACGATTCCATCATCATTAGAAACAAAACATTATGAAAAGCTGTGCAGAAAACAAAAAGTAATAATAATTAGGAAAGGAAATAGAATATTTCAAACGACCATCCAAAGGCAAAACCCCCAAACCGAATACAACGGCACAACCAAGTCCCAATATTGATGATTTAAATCCAAAGCTAATCAGAGCAACAGGGGAAAGCCACATTGTCATTAGACTAAAATGTTGAGCTGCTTATCTACTTTTATCCTGAAATTTTCCACCGTCTTTGCCTGAATTACTTCCTTCAACAGACTATTTCAATTGTTTACCACTCTATTAGATAAAAGCTCATGCCTTATTTTTAACCTAGCCTTTTTCCTAATCTGCTTCATCCCATTTCTTCTTGTGAACCCACTGTAGCAGTTTATAAAGAACTCCTTACCAACTACATCAAATCCATTTAAAATTTCATGAGTTGAGTCACTTCTAGTTCTCCTTTTCCGCAAAGTGTTTGAGTTCCTTTAACTTGTCAACATATTCAATATGCCATAACCCCTCGATGAACTTAGTAGCTCTCTTTTTTCACTCTTTCCATATATTCAATATCCTTAACGAGGTACGGTGACCAATACTGCACGGTATATTCCACAGGTGCACGCACTAACCCTCTATAAACCGGGAGAACAACTTTTCTCTTATGACACGTCAAATGGCTTTTTAAAAACCCTAATATTCTGTTAGCTCTCTTCACAGCTGCAATGCACTGATTTCCAAATGTAAGATCTTTAGTTACCATAACGTCCAAGTCTTTCATACAGTCCACCGTCGTTAGCTCTCTTCCCTTCTATCTGTATGTAAATTCCTTATCTTTACTTCCGAAATGCATCACCCTACGTTTCGCAACATTAAAGACTCACTTTTCAGCCCATTCCGCTACCTTATCTACACTGATCATCAAAATGAAAGGATAATGGCAGAAAAGAAGCTTATTTGATACGTAATGCTAATTTATTAATAGAAATATGTACAAGAAGCAACAGTTAACATAAATTACACTGTTTGGCTGTTGATTATTTTGAAAACATTGACATCAAAACCACATTTCTAAAAGTTGGAAAATGATGAGAAAATTAACTCACTTCTTGAAGAACAGAATGTTCTTTAATATAGTGTATGGTCACCTCGGATAGATATGCATACCTCACATCTTGATTTCATAGATTTTACCAAAACGTTGACAAGTCTTTTGGAATTGCACGCCACTCTTCTAAAAGTGCACTTGCCAGCTCCTGGAGGGTCTGGGGTGAAATTCGGCGAGCTGACATTAGACAACCTAAGGCATCCCACACATGCTCAATCGGGAGCAAGGAAGGTGACCAATCCATTGATTAGATATCTTCTGTTTGCGAGTAATCTGACACCACATATGCTCGATGCGGCTGAGCATTGTCATCCATTAACAAAAACACCTCTAACTTCGGGTTACAATACCTCGTCCACGTACCTCCGAGCGGTTACAGAAACCCTTGAAAGATATGCAGCTCGGTTCGGCCATTTGTCATGATTCCTCCCCAAACCATTAAATCGCTGTCGCAGAAATGGGTTATTCCACAGACGAGGGAAGGCACGTTGTGTGTTTTTTACTCTCTCCAGATAAAAACATGTCTTGAATCATTGTTCTCACTACATGTGGAATTGTCAGTAAACAATGATTTGGCCCAGTCTGCTTTACTCTATTGAGCATGAAGACGGCACAAGTTTAAATGGCCCCTTTTCGAGAATGAATGGGACACAAACCATAGATTTTTTTCGCATGCAGTCCAACCTCGTTAAGCCTTCGTGAAGCAGTAGAACGGCTAATTCGAGTTTCTGTGGCGGCCTGAAAGTCTAAAACCAAATCTCGTTTGTTTCGAGGCTTCTCTTCGAGCCTACAACGACAGAAAACGGTCTTCGGATGCAGTTGTTGCTCTTGGTCGCCCTTGACCAGGCTGTAAGAAGAATTTTTTTCCAGGTGTTTTAGCTGCCGTATAGGTTCAGAGATGCTAAATGTATTTCTGGCCTAGCCTGGGACCCCTGGGATAGGACCGTCGCCCATCCCAGGATGGGTCAGAAATACATTTAGCGTCTCTGAACCTATATGGCAGCTAAAAGACCTGGAGAAGAATTTCTTCTTACAGTAAAAGCTGTCGAGCATGCATAGTTTAATGCTTGACAAGGCTGTCTATCAACTGATCCAGTGCGTACAAAGCGGCTCCAAACTCTTGATATGACACTTTGAGGGATACTCAAATCTTGGGCGACCTCCATTTGTGTTTAACCTCCCTCGATTCTACAAATTATTCGCCACTTGTGACTTTCATTTAAATTATGCGTTTGAGCCATAACTAATGAATACTGATCATTCTCAGATATCACATTCACTTTAAACAACACTATAAACGGGAATTCCAACATGCGTCCACTACGCATCACATTGTCAATCACCAAATTGTCATATTTCCGGTTATAACTTATGCGCGGTAGTGCAATTGTGTGTTTAATGGTATTTACATATCATACATGATTGCACCATTGGTCATTGGTTACAACATAAACTTAGTGAACATATTTTTTTTCTCGTTATCCTTGAATTTTGATGAGTAGTGTATATCGTTTCGGAGTTCCCAGGCTTCAGCGTCATTATTTACAATCATATGAGTTTAGCCCCACCCAATGATTTTCTAACAAATTAAATCGACTCCTTCGTCTAAGTAATTCACGTAGACCAAGAAAAAGAGGGGTCCCATAATAGAACCTTGAGGGACTCCTTTCACAACATGTTTCCAATCTGAGTAAATTCCATTTACAACAACCCATTGCTTTCGATTCGTTAACCAATTGCCTAACCATCTCAGTAACGTACCACCCACACCAGCTTTCATCATTTTTTCTATTAACTTGCTGTGAGATACCTTGTCAAACGCCTTATGGATATACAGATAAATTACGTCGGCACTGTTTTTGATATCCAGTTCTTTTGTAACAAGGTGAGAAAATTTGAAAATATTTGTGACACAAGACGATTTATTCCTAAACCCGTGATGAGAATTTTGGATAAGAGACTTAAATTCTAAAAAAGGCCGTTAGTTGTCGTTTAATTATTGCATCAGCAGTCTTCCCTATAACTGAAGTCAAACTTACTGGACGATACTTCGCTGATATTTGTCCGTCACCCCTTTTAAAAATAGGTACTACATTTACCAATTTTCATTCCTCAGGAACTATACCTGTCTCAAACGACTGGGTAAATATGTTTTGTATGGCTTCTGGGAGCAAACCAGCCGCTTCAATCAGCAATCTCTTGTACATTTCATCAGGTTCTGGCGCGTTTGTACATTTAGTTTTACACAGTCGTTTGTGAATATCATCTTTTTCCAGAATTATATCATTCATCTTCCAAAGCACTAAGACAATTTCAACCTGGAGTCCACTGTTTTGGAAAAAAAAAAAAACGATGCAAAATAATTGTTAAGAAACCTAGCCTTACCAAAGACATCGGGAATAAGATCTCCGCCTGGAGACAAAAGAAGACTTAGCTTTTCAGTATTACCTCTGCTACTTTTTTGCGTAGTGGAAAAAAGCTTTTGGGTTAGAATTTATATTTTTCGCTCTCGCTAACTCGTATTCTTTTTTTGCATTTCGAAATTTATATTTAAATTTCTTTCTGGCCTGATTATTCCTGTCCGAGTGATTACTGGAAATTTTGAAAGCCTTAAAAACATTTTGCTTACTGAATGATATATACTCCTTTTGCATTCGATGTATACCAACCCCACAGCATACACAAATCTTATGGTGGCCGTACAGATGTCCGCGTATCTTAATTGGCAAACTGTCGTTCCGGAACTGACGGATGCCAGCTTCGAATCCCGGCGCCGATAGAGAGCGACTCACCGACCCTTTCCCTTTTCAGTCCACTGCTCTACCTCAAATGATGATCATTTGAGGAAGAGCTGGAGACTGAAGAGGATGTCTGCCCTGTGGAGGACGTGTGCAACCACATCGAAATGTCGGCTCGAAGTTGAGGACAGGACGCGGCAATCAGGCCCAGAAACTCTTATGTTTAACGAAGGTTCCGGCCGCGAAAGTGTTCGTGTTTTAACATTTTAATCGTCTCACAAAATATGAAACAAACAAAATTGCGATACAAAATATATCACACGAAATCCAATTCAAGTACTAATGTTTGCCACTTTAGTTTATCAAGTTAATATTCTAAACGTACTTTAAGTACACTTTAAATATTACAATTTAAATTAACTAGTACGTTTCTTTGAAACATTTGCTTGTATTCAATAAAAATGGGCCTAAATTGGCTAAAAAATGTATATAAGTTTAAATGTATTTATATTATTATTTCAAGTAAAAACATTCAGTCAAAAACATGGTAGTTGTTTAGAAACCCTTAAGCTTCCCTCTAGTTCAGCGGAACTTCCATTATAATTTTTGCAATAGAATTGTTTTAAGTTTTTAGCACATGGACACTCTTTGGTGCTTTACACAACCCTTATTAAGACATTTTTGTGGTTTTCTCACCGCAAGAGAGCCTCTTCGGCTTAATATTTGAACTTTTGTATTGCTTTTTGGCCAGCCATTCTAACATGGCTTTGTTCTACGTTGTAAAGAAAGGTTGCTGTCGCCGTGATTCGAATCAAAAATGTTTAGCCCGGGAGCAACTGCTTTCCCATTTAAACTACGCAGAATTGTATCTGGGTAGTTTATATCGAAGTTCGTTGTGGGTAGGCATTACAACATTCCCTAACTCTTGTTTTTCTGCTGTGGAGGCGGTGTCATGTTAGTCTTATGTCTGTTGGAAAATGTTCATTCGTTATGAAGGAGGATATTAATAAACATTGATCCTTCCCTGCAGCGAAGAAAATTTTACATGGCCCTCATTGACCTTAGTCACGATTTTGGTTTTCAGGGATTGGATAAACTTATTAGCGGGATTCTCAATTTTTCTATGAAATTCTTTTAAAACCCAATTTTAACTAAGATGAAATGACATTGCCTGAAGACTACTTTAAAACACTTTTTAAACACGTGGTGCATGAGAAACTTTTGCACATCTGAAGCACTGCATTTAACAACCTCAATCTAACTCTTAAAGTTAAACGAATCTTCAAATTTCATTCTTCTTGGAATATAATGGGTTTTGTTATGCATACTCGCTAAACATACAGGTTAGCCCCTGAGTGTTTTTATCTGGAAAAGAATCCACGTTATCTAACACAGAGCATCTTGTCACTGCAACAAAGAAAGTCAACGTCCATGAATTCACGTGCAGAACATTACATTGAATGGTTTTTTTTCGGGGACGCCATGTCGTTCCCCGTGCTCAGCCAAAAGTGAAATCCTTAGTGAAGAATGATCACAAAACATACCTCTTCTGGATAACGTCCGGAACACTATGAATCGGTTTTCTTGCACCACATCTTTTATTAGCTATCGGACATCAAGAGGTCCCCATCATTCGTCGTGCTCACCAAAACTTGAACCCCTTAGAGTGAAAAGGTTGCAAGCCATCTCCATTTGAACATTTTTCCCCAGGAAACGAGGATTTCGACACATTGTAATGGTCATCTCTGTCCATCCATTTCTTCAGAAACAGGAATGTACTGAAATGGTGCATTAGCCATCAAGGTTCTTTACACTCTGCAAGGCACTCCCCTTTGATTTTCAGGAATTGATTCATGACATATCATATGGAAACTGTATGGATCTTGCTTCAAAACAAATTTGAGTCACCATCTAAAAGACGTCTGGGAAGTTTATTGATATTGATTCAAAAACATCAATGGCACTGCCGCATATATGCATTAACACTTTTACTGTTCCCATGGATGTTGACGGATGAAAATACTTTTCTTTTTAAATCTGTTGAGTAGTTAGTACCTTACGCAGTTGGTATTTGTAAGTTTCGTGATATAAAATAATTAAAATTTGCCCTAAATTGAACTTCGCTGGTAATTTCATTTCGAGTCTTAACGCCTCCTAAAAGGGATGCATATTGGAATTATACAAGCCTTGTCTTCCTTGTTGGTGCCCCCGTGGAAAATGGAGTAAGTTGCTCAAACGTTTCTTTGCATCAGGGAGATTGTCAAATAGCGGCGGTTCCTTCATCCTCATCGGAACTGGTAAAGGTAAAGATGTTTGTTCACAGAGTGCAGTCCTTTTTGGTTGTGGATTAGCCCTAGAATGGTCCAAAGTTATTTTCGATTTAACAGGAGGAAGGAGTCTTTTCAGCTTTCCTTTCGACCATGTAAAGAAACGTTGTCAACACCGGGATTCGAACACAGAACTCTCGGCTCCTGAGATACAGCTTTCTTATTTAAGCTACGGCGACAGGTAACTGGGTAGCTTAGATCGAAGTCTCTTGTGGGTAGACATTACATCCTCCCCCACTTGAAGGAGAGGTCCGGTTAACGACCGGACCTCGAGTGGTGAACCTAACGGTTGGGTCTTTGACCACGACTATGAGTTCCTGTTCGGACGCCGTGTTTAGAAGAAGATTGTTGACATCGAGATTCGTACGAAGAACCTTCAGCCCCAGAGCTACTGCTTTCCCATTTAAGCTACGCCAAAGAGCATCAGGGTAGATTATATCGAGGGCTTTTGTGGGTGGGCATTACAACCGAAACTAGACTCTGCTGATCGTTTGTAGGCAGGAGACACACATAGTATTCGTTCCATTGTTTGCTCGTCGTCGTTTTTCTTGCTTGCATCACTAGCTTGAGCCAAGTTCTTCACAGGTAGTTGAGTAGATGGAATTCTCCACTTTCTTGTATCCCAAAACGGCAATTTCGGATCGTTGTAGAAAATTCCTCGCTTTCCGTAACGCTCAAGAAACAATAAAACGAGGGGAAGATGGTGAAGTTTTTGGTAATGAGTTCCTGAGTTTTTTGCTCTCACATACGAATAGTTGTATTCACCTTTATGGGTTGTAGAGATGGCCTTATGGTTCTATAACAAAATGCGTGTTAGTGGTATAGTCTTATACTACACTGCGGTAGTCAAACATGGATGTTAAAAGATATTAGGGAAGTCAAAGAGTGAAGCATGCAGGGTTGTGGAATCGAATTTGGGTTCATTTTAATATAGTCTGGGTTTTTCTCTAAGAAAAAAGCAAGTAGACGTCAATCGTTTCAACAAGCTTACGCAACGTATAGTGAAACGGGGATATGATGATCCGCAGTTAATTTAAACAGACGAGTCTTCAGGACTTAGTAATTTCCAAGAGGAAGAGAAACATGAAGTAGAGCGTGTGGTTCCAGAATTCGACCTCCACCGAGAAAACTACGCTGAAAAATATTCTCCTCCCCATACTCACAGATATAATTTGCGTCCAAGGAAACTGAGAGGTGCTTATTGTGGCTCAACGTAATAGCTAATTGTTAATTTGCACTAATCGAATTGTTTCTATTATGGAGTGATTGTTTGTTGTAACACTTGTACCTTTATGCATAGTTAAACCTGTATTTCTTTTGTATCTTAATCTGATTTAGATTGACCTGTGTGTGTGTATTTTGACATTTTGTACACTGGTAATTGGGTACGTCTATCCTTTCTTATCACGATGCATTTATAAACACTATTATGTTTTACAGGTCTAATTTAGGGAGGCCACTAAAACAGTTCCCTTCAGTATTTTAAGTGTTGCATGTTGTTCTCTCTTAATTGTTGACCATTTGTGTCCTGTGGTGCAGTTGGAAATAATTATGGTTAACCTACAGCTGTAAATTTTGCTCGAAATATTTACGTGGGACGACGGTGGAGTGATGTGCTGTTGGGATTTGTAAAGTAGCAAAATTCAAGTCGAGGTAATACAAATGTTAGCAGTAAGCGAAGTGAAGTTTAGTTAGATTTCAGAGTTGAAGTCACTTGAGCTGGAGTATGAATATGCCTCGTGTGAGATCAGATAGTTCGTCTTCTCTCTCTCTCTCTCACGCTCTGTGGTGAACGTAGTAATTATGTGAGAGTCGATCTGTTAAGATCACTACCTTTGAGACTAAATTGGCCTTGTTTGTTGACATGATTGTGAACCACATTTTTGTAGTTAGTCGAAATGATCACACAGGCAAATGGTGTGTGTTAAATCGTTAAAATCTATGCGGCCTACATCTCGAGTTCGTGTGGATTATTGCTAGCGGCATTTACGTTCCATAAGTCAATGTTTTATTATTTTTTAACAATCGTTAACTTAAGTTCTGTATCAAGTGGCAGGCGGAGAAGGAAGTTAATAGTGCTTGCTACATTACTAGTGATGAGTTGAAGATGACTAACGAACTAATGATAGTCATTTGAGAAGCAGGAACTTTGAAGGATTTGGAGTGACAAGAAGTGTCGCCCCCGTGATGGAATCCCCCTTCTTCTTATGTGCCAGTCTGGAATTATGAGTTTCAGTTAGGATATTGATCTATATAATTCGTCTTTTATCTTAGGGAACTTCTTCTTGTTTTTATCCAGTACAGGACAACAATCACGTTATGCGTTATTATTTAGTTTTGTGCTCTGTTTGAGGTATGGTGTTCCAATATCTAGAATTTGCTAATTTATTAATTGAATACTGAGTTATATTTGTCTAACTGAAATTAACATTATTATTTATTTCATTATTCTCA
>JJRW01S0002892.1:142936-153730 GCA_001188405.1 Loxosceles reclusa
CGGTTCTGCCATTCCCAGAGTTCCAGAGAGGCTGCGTTAACCAATTAAGCTACGCCGACGCTGTAATTCTATGCTTATTTTGAATTCTTGTGTGGGTGGACATTACATCCTTCCCCCACTTGAAAGAGAAGTCAGTGTATAGAGCTGACATTGAGTGGTGGACCTAATGGTTGGGTCCTTGACCACTGATGTGTGTCCCTGTTCGGGAGCCATTTGAAAATAAACACTTTATTTTTTGTCGATGACGGGATTCGAACCGACGGATCTGCCATCCCCAGAGCTCCAAAGAGGCCGCTTTAACCGATTAGGCTACGCCGACGCTTTAATTCTATATTTATTTTGAAGTTATCTACGTTTATTTTGAAATCTTTTGTATGTGGACATTCCAATATATGCACACACACGCACATATTGAAGTTCCAAAATTCATGGGATAGTACTATGAAAATATTAAGATGGCGCTAGCATTGTGTAAATGTACAGTGCCGTTGTCCGTTCTTTCAATTGGACTCTAGTAAATCCTGTGAAACGTTTTTTGACGTGATTATGGATACACGACAAGAATTAACCGACTTTGAAGGCGGAATGCTAGTTGGAGCTAGAAGGAAAAAATATTCCATTTTTGACATTGATCGAGAATTCGACATTTCTCGATCCACAGTGCCAAGAGTGTGCCAAGAGTACCTGATTTCATGCATTACTTACTCTCATGAAAACCTCACTGGTCGACCGCGTGTACTTAATGACCGCGACCAACAACGTCCGAGTAGAGTAGTCCGTGCTAACAGACAAGCGACACTGCGTCCAATAATCGCAACAATGAATGAGTTACATACTAGGCACGTGTCTATGAGATCAGTGCAACTACAATTGGTGTCGATCGGATATCGCAGCAGAAGACAGATTTGAGTGTCTTTACTAACAACTGGCCATCAGCAGCTGCGCCTATCTTGGATTCGTGAACATACCAGTTGGACAGTAGATGACTTAAAAAGCGTAGTTTGGTCAGATGAGTCGCGGTTCCAGTTGATACGAGCTGATGGTAGGTTTCGGTTGTGGCGCGGACCTCACGAGGCCATGGACTGAAGCTATCAGTGAGGTACAGTGCAAGTTGGTGGAGGCTTCATGATGGTGTAGGACGTTTTTCCAAAGCATGGACTAGGTCCTCTGGTAAAACTGAACCATACGCTGAGTGGAATGAGTTATGTGCAGCTGCTTGGAGACCATTTGCAGCCATTCATGCACTTCATGTACCCAAACAACGTTCGGGTTTTCCAAGACGACAATGCGCATGTCACCAGGCCAAATTCGTTCGTGATTGGTTTGACAAACATTCTGGAGAATGCCAGTGAAGCATTTGTCAACCTAAAGCGTCAGACATGAACTACATCGAAGATATTTGGGATGTGATCGAAACGTCTGTTCATGTAAAACATCCTATCCCTGCAAACACTTCCGCAATTACGAACGGCTATACGGACAGCCTTTCTGAATATTTCTTCCAGGGACTTCCGACGACCAGTTGACCCAATGACTCGACGAGATGCTTCATTTCGCCGGTCTAAAACGATCTGACACGATATTGGAATGTAACCCATGACGCTTGGCACTTCAATGTATATATACACATACACATACACAAAAAACGCACATACACAAAAAGCAAAATAAAAATACGCAAGAAATATAGGAATTAAAGTCACATGGAGCATTTATACACCAAGCAAGTTACACAAAGTTATATCTACCCATGAAATCCATAACATTGTGGAAACCATGTCCGTCGTCAACAATGGTAATTTTTTTTACTGCTCTGCAGCTGCCTTTTTCATAAGAAAAATGAAAATTACGGAGCGAAGCTCCTTCGACCAGAGTGCATTACCTTAATTAGAGAACAGAGTTCACTTGTCGTAAACACACCGTGATAATGATAAGACAAACTAATAAAAAAATTAAACATAGAAGCGGGATGCACAGAATCAGACAACAATGATGAATACACTATAACTACTGAACAGAAATTTATCTCCCAGGAAAAATGACTCCTTAAAACGGAACACCGTTCCATCGTCAATAGAAACTAAACATAATGGAAAAACGTACAGAAAGGAAAACATTAGGGAAGGGGAAAAAAATCAACCGACTTTTAAAGGGCAAAATCTCCAAAAACAAGATGCATTGGAGTAAGTACTCTCAATTTTAATGAAGACTTAAATCTCTCTTTCTCTCTAAAGCAAATCAGAGCAAAAGCGAGAAATTCAAATTATCGTTCAACAGAAATACTGAGATGATTATTTATTTTTCTCCGGAAACTCTCAACCGTCTTTATTTCAATCACTTCGTTCCCCAGTCTATCCCAATTGTTCACGACTAAATTAAATGCAAACTCATGCCTCAGTTGTGTCGCGTTGACCTTTTCTCTAATCAGCTTCATCCTGTACTCTTTCGCGATGCTACTATAGCTTTCTCTAAAGAAGCCCTTACCAACTACAACAAGGCCATTTTAAAATTTATAATTCTGAATTAAGTCACCCCTGTTCCTGTTTTTCTGCAAGTTAAGAATTTGAGTTCCTTTAACGCTGTGAGTATATTGAAGATTCCATAATATCTCAATGAACTCTTATTTGAACTCTTTCCAGATAATCAATGTCTGTAACTAAGTACTGTGGCAAAAACTGCACGGAATATTTTGGATGTGGACGTACAATCGGGTAAACAATTTCTGTCTTACTTCAAGTCAAGTGGCTTTTTAAAAACTGAAATACATTATTATTTTTTTAACAGTTGAAATGCACTGATTACCAAATTAAGGTCCTTAGTCAGAGTTACGCCTAAGTCTTTCATGCAATACACCAAGGTGAGCTCATTCCCTTCTATCTGGTAGCAAAATTATTTATTTTTGCTGCCGAAGTGCGTGACTCTATATTTCTTAACACTGAAAATCATAGCCCACTTTTGTACATATTCTGCTAGTACATATATATCATGTTGAAGGTATCGGGTTTCAGCATCGTTGTTTCCATTTCGCATGACGTTAGTGTCATCCGCAAATGTATTAACAAATGATACGACTCCCTCCTATAAGTCATTCATGGAAAAAAAAAGGAGGCATATATCTCAGTACAGATGCACTTATCTTGCTTAGAAGTTCAGTCCATCAAATTTTATATCCACTACTTTAGGAATTAGGACGTCTTTAATGGGCTTATGATTTCTTCTCTTCAAAGGTGGTTAGAGTACATTCGGAAATTTAGATAGATTCAAACAAAGGTAGTTTCTACATAATGAGCAGCGACGTCACTGACAGTCAGAATAAAACTTCTGTTTTTCCTGCGCCACTGGTTTGCTTTTTTATTTCGTTATTTTCAGACGTGGCTTCCCCCACGCTAATTTCCTCGTGGAGACTTATGCAATTTTTTTAGTGTTATACTAGTCGGTTAAGAATTTTGGTTAGTAGCCGTTACACTCCTACAACCTGTCTAACCTACAGTTGAGACAAACCGTGTCACTTTTTACCCAATTTGACGGAAACATGTCCACGAAACTGCAAACTCTAGGCCTCTGTCACGCTGTTACGACACATCCGTTCATTTCTGAAGTTCATACCCGTTACTCTCTGGTTGATACAACCGTTATGTAGCAGGGTAAAAGCCTTAGAACAGCTGCACTTTTAGTGACCTTGCCCAAGAACCTGTTCTAAAACTTCACGAAGTCCTCTGACCACTTTGCGGCTGCATCTTTTGTACCCACCTTGAGTGCCTTCACCCTACCGGCAAACGACCTATTCGCAACACCCACCACATCAGTAACTTCAGTACCAGTAGGCAGATTCGAACAATACCCTTGTCTATTATGCCTAAACTTGTTCCCCTGCTAGCATAGAATGGAATCGCCGAGGAGGACGAGGTTTTCCCTACAGTTCACAAAAAAAAAGGTGATGTTTTCCACTCTATATCTTTACTTCTCTCAACACGTTGCAGCTCTGGTTCGGTACTGCTTTTTCTTTGTACATATTACTACCTGTAAGGAACTGACTTTTAAAGTTGAGAACCTCTTCCCGTAACTTGTTGACTACTTATTGTAGTTCGTAGACATTGGTCAGTCTACGGTATCTGAGAGGTGTCTTCTGACCGCATCCAACAAATCTGAAACTGAACCAGAGATTTCTCGTTGATAACATCTACGCGTGTCCTAAACATGTTTACTTTAGTGCACAAAAGAAAAAGCAGAAAAACAAAAGCGAACAAAAGAAGTTACTCAATGAACTGATGACTAACACAAATCCTTCAATCAGGTGCTGCGATATCGGTATTCTTTAGTAAATGCGTCAGCACTCAGAAAACAGTTTGATGAACCGCGCTGCGGTAAGTGTCTGTCCTGCTCGGCGGCCTGAAGCTTAATGGATGTGGATGTAGAACTTCTTAATGAACTATATACAGGTTTCTGACAAAATGATATAAATACCTGTGATGCGACACAAAATCTTTATCAATAAGAGGTTCAGCTTCACACACACACACCTTTGACAACTGTGGAATTGTTTTCGACGCAAGATGGACAAATGCAGGCCATGAACAAACGTCAAAAGAATGCGCATACATTACTTATGCAAATCGGTCTCTAGTTCAGGAAATGTGGTTGGGAGTGAAAAACAAATATGCGTTTTCTCTTTTAAAATATCCGAAAAAAGTTACATTTTCGATGATATTAACATCAGGAAGACTGAGAGGAATACCGCTGCAGTGTTTCAATTTATGCTTTTGCTCATCGAGCATTGTCTCGACATGCCGGTGCAATGTAAAAGGGACAATTTTGGTCTTCAAAAATAATCGCGTAGAAACACAATCTGAATCATAAAATACAGACGATCTGCCAGAATGCTGTTATGCTGTCGAGTGCTCATGCAGGGTTATAAGTTGTCCTGGATCATACCAAGATATTATGCCTCTCCATTTCACATGGCTGGTCTTCATACCTGGCAATAAGAAGGATTGAGGCAGTCAGCATGAAATATTTCTGCAAGCGTTCTCCAGACATAAATACGAGAATACGAGTATATTAAAATGCGAGTATGTGAAGGGCGGCTGGGACCCAGTCCCAGCCACCGTTTACATACTCGTATTTTCTTCTCCACACAGAATTTTGTCTTTCTGACATTTAAAGAGAAAACAGTTTGAGTTTCCATAGGCTTTATGCCGTGTAGCAGCGTGTATAAAAAATAACAGTTAGTTATTACCGCTGCAGAGGTAATATAATTTCCTTTGTGTTTAATAAAACAGTTACTTTAAAATTTATAAAAGGAAGGTTCACTCGTTGTCACGGTTTGGATAGGCGTCAAACTGAGATGAGCACAAACTGTAAGTCCAACTTATATAAATAGATTAATTTAAACTAGACATAATGATTTTGATTGACACCATATACCTTGCGCATAATGTAATGCCTTATTTAAAGTTTCTAACGAACATACATGTTTTTGTAATTCCGTTATCAATAATGTAAATGTAGTGGAAAGGTCAATATTAGACTGACGTTTACTCGCGTTACACCGTGGTACATAATTGTTTCTGAATTTCCTTTAACACTGGTTAATATTTGAACAAGTGCAAGTACAAGCACATAGAGTTATATTAGCAACGCCGAAAGTAAATGAACATAAATCAAAGTTAGTTGACCATTGTTTCGGTTGATTCCCTGGATCCGCCTTTTTTAAAACGTGACGACTGAAAGATGATCATATGACAACACGTCCTTAGTCATTTATCTTCACTTGTGTTCAACATTGCTAATATAATGTATGTACTTATATTTCGTATATACAAGGATTACAAATCATTTAATAAGCACAAGTACGTCAGATTTCAAAAACCGCCAATTTCCTTGGACCTCCTTCGTGACAGATCTTGCGTGCAGGTGACATAGATGTCAACTAAACTGTGCTGGGAACAATATGTAAACGTCTGCAAAATTGATCTGGAAGGCGTATTTTACAAATGATTACTTCCGGATATTTTTTGTTACAAAAGATCACTTTTTTTAACGAAATCTTTTTCAACGTCTAAACACATGTTCCCATAATCAATGTCTTTATGCACAACGTTAAAAATGACAACGTACTGGCGATGCACGTGTCAAAACCACTGAAATTGTTCCTGTTCATAAATGTATTGCATTAGACAGCGTGTATCAAGAATAATCATCCGATTTCAAAATCCTAATTTTTTTAAATGAACATATAAGCATGCAGCAACTTGTGAAATACGTCTGAAAATAAGGTTTAATTTACAACTTACATACACAGATGCTCAGTATTTCCTTCTCTGGTTTCACGCCAAATCAACACTTTAGTCAAACAAGTGTCATACTTGAACATGGAACATGAGGAATCACGCTGGCGCATGGGTGTAGGAGCATTTCTTAACATGATAATTTTTCAATGATGGATCGTTATATGCCACCCGCCTCTTTAAAAACTGTGAACCAGTTAAGACGCTGGATAACAGCAGTAGCGATTGCAATAACACCAGACACCTCCTGCAAGTATAGGACATGTTCCGATATGGCGTACGTCGGGAAGAGGGCTTATTGAGCATTTGTGCAAGTTATAAATAAACCTTTATATGAAAACATGTATTTTAGACTACCGCATCATATGTTCACTTCAATTGTATATAGTCTTTTTAAGTAGGATGACTCTTTCTGATACACACTGTATATCAAGCTGTAAAGCAAAACCAGTGAATAGCAAGTTATACTTTACGCATTTCATTATTTTATCCATTTTAATGTGCACGCGGGACAAACACAGATTAAAAAAAATGTTGTTTTCGTCGTCAAGTACAATGAAATCTTTTGTTTTAACAGCTATAATATATATACCTCATTTTTAAATACATTTTATTTGATTTATTTTAACATCCTTCAATATGTGCATAGCCTAAAAGTCACTTTCTACTAAATACCCAGTACATATGACGTGACTTAACTAAATGACTAGAAAATGTGTTTCAATATCTAGTTACCATGAGGGATGATTATTAGTTGTTTGACATTAAATAAATTACATTTTACGAGCACGGTACGTTGTTTAGCCGCGATTGTAGTTCTCGCTATTTTACTAGACAACTCGATAAGCTAAAAGTTCTGTGTGTAATGTTCACTCACAAAATACTTCGATATAAGCTATTCAGTTACTCGTCGGCGTAGCTTAAATGGGAAAGCAGCCGCTCCGGAGCTGAACTTTCCGGGTTCGAATCCCGGCGTCGACAAATTTTCTTTACAAAATGGCGCCCAAACTTAGAGACTCACACTAGTGGCCAAGGACCCAACCGTTAGGTACACCACTCAAGGTCAAGTTGTTACCCTGACCTCCCTTTCAAGTTTCAAGTGGGGGATGATGTAATGTCCACCCACAAACGACTTCGATATAAGCTACCCAGATAAACGTCGGAATAGCTTAAATGGGAAAGCAGTTGCTCTGGAGCTGAAAGTACCGGGTTCGAATCCCGGCGTCGACAACTTTTCTTTACATATGTCTCCATTTCCGACTTACGGAAAACATTTACTTACCATACACAATTGAACGAACTTTGCACGCACGCTCACTCATAGAAATAGAATTTAGTGGACAGTATGGCTTACAACTTATATACAAGAAGAGCAAATAAATGCAACATAATGATGATGAGGATTTAAAGTAGTTATTTTAATCCATTTATGTTGAAAACGAGTGTTCAAAACATAAGGAGCGCATATAAAGACGAGTGTTATTGCGTATTTTATTTATTGTCAAGTACAGCAAGACGAGAAAAATGTTAACGAGTTACAATTCACTATTTTTTATTCATTTTCGTGACATAAAAATCCTTTTGCTTCTTTCCTGCCGAGAGCTAATGCCACTCAGAACGGATCGAAGAAAGTGGAACTTAATAACCCATGGGAGAGAGAGACAAAATATCGACACACATTTGGACAATTGGGAAACTCAGCTTACAGCGACATACAGAAATAACCTCAGCTGTTATTAAGTTTCATAAAGGTGAATCAAAATAATTCTGCAAAACAGTTATGTTATAATTATATTATGTTTTAATTTTTTTTTGTTGGCACGTTGTAAATTATAGTGCGTGAAAATTATCACTAAACAGTTTTAAAATGTATGGAACACAGACTAGTGATAAAGTTTCATCGTAACATAACATGTGCTATTAATAAAGCATACATAGAGTGCTATTCAAAACCGCATCAGGTCTGCAGAGCGTGATTTCTCTCTTGGTTTTCCTAAAAAATTGTTACATAACTACATCCCTACGACACATTGTTTCCGTGCCAAATGCGAAAGGAAAAGTAAACCGTAATATCTAGTGCACAGGTAAAAGATTTATTTTAAACATGAACATCGGTATTTGTAGATGTTTGCATAAGAGAATGTGCGACATTCTTTCACGTGACATACATGCTTGGTATTTCTCCGTGATGCACCGATTTCCGCGATGACATACACTTATCGGCAATACGTGGATATGGTTACAGCATGATGAGACACCGGCACATTTCAGTTTTCCTGTACGTGGTTTACCAGATGCAAAAGACCCAGGCCGCTGGATTGAATGCAGGGGTCCGGTTTTATTACTGCCACGATCGCCGGATCAAACAACATTATATTTTTTCTATGCCATAATGAAGAAGCTGTTCTATCAAGCCCTAATTGCTACAGAAAGTGGCTTAATTGTTCGTGTTCGTGTTTCGTGCACGTTTGTGGACACCACGCAGCTGGATCGCGTGCAGTCAGCTATTCCACAACGCGCGAATATGCATACCTCGATTTGTGGTATGGACAGTTTGAATATCTTCCAATTTAACATATGCATGTTCCATTGTTTTCCATAAAGCTTTTCGCCGAATTTGGCATTATACCTTTTCTTTAGCATTTTTCTCTTCTCAGAAACTGTGGATCGTAGTGATATTGTTCTTCGGTCATTGTTTATGTACTGCAAGCAGAGAATTTCGCTGTGCAGTATTTATGCGACCTTGAGAGGAAACGCTGTGCAAACTACCGTAACATACGAGAGAAGTAATAATAATAAGGTTTTACTCACTGGTCAGGAGGTTGGATCAGCGAATTTTCGACCGTCCACTACGGTCTTCGTCAGGCGAGTGGCTGAGTGATGACAGTGGAAGAAGCGGTTGCACACTGACCGTTGGGGGAGGGGAGTTTTCCCTTGGTGAGGGGGAAGTGCCGTGCGCGTTGAAATTCCGGACGAGGGGCTGGTACACGTGCAGTGCCATAAATCGCTCAAACCACCTAACCAACGTGTACCACTCTCCCGTCCAGAATTCAACGCGCACGGCACTTACCCCTCACCAAGGAAAAACTCCGCTCCGCCTCCTCCCACGAACAGTGTACAGCCACTTCTTCTACCATCATCACCTCAGCCACTCGCCTGACAAAGACCGTAGTGGACGATTGAAAATTCGCGGATCTAACCTCCTGACCAGTGAGTAAAACATTATTATCATTATGCCTGATTCTGGTCAATGCTTTTTTAGTAAAATACTAGAGAAATCATAACTTATATTACTCTGTTGGTTGAATAATCACTTTCTGGGTAGGAAAACACCAACTCAAATGTTTTAAGAAAGGCACGTTTTGTTTTAGGAGCTCGGTCACTGCATCGGTGACAAAGAAACTATTAAACAATGATTAAAAGGAAATTTGTTTTAATTCAACACCTAATTCGTTTACTACCCACTGTAGTAAATTATTTTTGCCTGAAGCTGTTTCAGAATGTTGCAACCATTATTTTACTAAACAATGGTATAATGTTTATCATAGACATTCTTTATCTTCACGCACACGCAAACATTCGTTAATTTTCCATGTTTTACAGTTAGCACGAGGGCTTTCAATAAGTAAAGTAACAAGACTTCATACAGGTTTTATAACCCAGTATATCATTAGAATTTCCTACCAGGATGGAATAGTTCGACCACTGCCTTGTCGTGTGGTCGTTAGATAAAGCTTGTCCAAACGCAGTTGTAAAATGAGATTTGTAGAAATAAGATCCATCGAAGAAATCCATAGTATGATTCAATTTCCACATTTGAAAGGCACATTACTAAATTACGTTCATTGCGAAACTATTGAGGTATACAGTGCCGTTATATCATGGAAACGTAGACAGGGTTTGGTGCATTGAAGTCGACAGCAGAAGAACAGACGTGCATAATTAGCAGTGAAAAATACCTGTTCGTCCTCCCTACAGCTCGAACCTAGTTACCAATAATTTTACTTTGTTCGGATCATTGAAGTTACACCAAGGTGGCAGGCGATCAAGAGTAGTGATAAAGGCGTCATGGAGCATTACCCCCAAAACGGTTTAGAGAGAAAATCCCTTTCTTTCTGTCTCTCGTTTAATCTTACTGTACAGAAACAAATCATTATTATTGACAAAAAACCAAAGCAAAATTATTGCATATTATTAGCTGAATTTGTGTTATGTATTATCATAGAAAACTAAGTGAAACAACAAAAATTGCGGAATGCGAACAATGAATCAATACCCTCCCCCCAAACGAAACACTCCATCTCAGCCCATGCAGATGATTCTGAACAGTCGACAAATTTTAGGGGATCCTCATGCTGTTACTCCAGGGTTTAAATCTCATTTCTTCAATGTGCCGTACATTCCTTGATGTACGTTTGGAACAAACGTGTAGACAAGTATACAAATTTTATTGGGAAAAATTGTATCAGGCGCATTATATAGCTTTTAAGTAATTTTTTTCAATAAG
>JJRW01S0002903.1:41393-53157 GCA_001188405.1 Loxosceles reclusa
TGAATATTTATTCTTCTTGAATAAACAAGAGTTCGTTCAGTTGTACAAGTCTGCGTCATGGAAAAAAGCAAAAAAAAGTCAACATAAATATGAATGAGGAAAGTTTCCATTGTCTTGGGAATACGAACACGCATTTTCGATTAATTTACTATGCATGAAATAAGCCTTGAATCGTCTTAGTTCCTCCCTCGCTCTGCACTCGAAAGCTAAGCTTCATATTTAAAACATGTTCGACTGAAGCCGGGAACAGTTTATAGGAAGAACATCTATGGAAAATTGCAATCAGTAGAACGAAATGAATCCTTACATACTTTAATGCATTAATTAACTTTACCGTGGTGTTAATTAAATATTTGGTGTGATAATTTGGCAACGAATGGTTTGTATGAACATTGTTAGATGCAGTCGAGATGCAGGAGATATGAACAGAATGAGTGGAAAAACGTCTGGCTGAAACTGAAGGAAATGATCAGTGAAATAAACTAACAGAAATGTGAAAACAACCATTTGCACATTAAGTGGATGTCATTAAGAAAGCCCATCCCTCAATTTGTTAGGATCAGTGATTTTTACTTCGATAAATTTGCATGTGGGCAGATTCCAGTCTGTGTACACGCATTATAAGGTAAAGAAATGGTTATGTCGACGCCGGAATCCGAACCTACGGATATGCCAATTCCGGAGAGACCACTTTTGCATTTAAGCTACGCCGACAGGCATCTGGGCAACTTATTATCGAAGTCTTTTGTTGGGGTCGAGGGACCTTATACATTCTCTCCTACGTTGAGAGAGAGGTCACGGTACCGACCTGATCTCGAATGGTGGACCTCACGGTTGGGTCCTTGACCCCTAGTGTGAGTCCCTGTTCGGACGCAATTGTAAAGAGACATTGCTCTTTAGTCGATGCCGGGATACGAACTTGCGCATCTGTTATATCCAGAGAGACCGCTTTTCCATTTATGCTAGTCCGACGTTTATCTGGGAAGCTCAGTTTCGAAGTCTTTTGTGGGGACAACCATACAACATCTAAAAACTAGGCAGTTGGTAGACGGAACACACTTTGCGAGGCAGATTAGCAGTCGATGAGACATGAAACAAAAAGAATAGCAGTCAAAGAGTGCAAGTGAATATAAAGAGACTAGTTCAACAACTGCGAGTGAAAGTTTACTCGCAGTTGTTGAACTAGTCTCTTTATATTCACTGCGAGTAAACTTTCACTCGCAGTTGTTGAACTAGTCTCTTTATATTCACTGCGAGTAAACTTTCACTCGCAGTTGTTGAACTGCGAGTGAAAGTTTACTGCTTACAGCCTGAGTCGTAGTCATTGTCAACACTTGCATATAAATCATAATATTTCCTTAATTTTTTTCCTCAATTTACTTAAATGGAAAATGTTTGCGCAGCTTAAATCTCTCCTTTTAAAATTTCGTCTGAGATCCCTGAGGTTGTCTTCCCACCAAGAGAACTGAATGAAAAAAAACCCGTGAAAACTTTCCTATACTTTTCGTCACATCAAGGCTAGGTATATCTATTTGCTTTATTCTAACTCTGTTCTCTTTTGCAGAGTCAGCATTTGTAGTGACCAAGAAGATTCACGGTTAGTGACGTCAAGCGTCAGATGGACCAATGTTAATGCCAGGCAAAAGCGGGTTGTGTTATGAAGCTCTGCCTGCGGTTGAATCTTGGACGCTACACGTTCTGGGTTGAAATATCCAAACACTTTTGCATCCTGTTGGAACAGACACCAGACTCCAAGCATGAGAGTTCGTGAGATACGCAACTTATGGAAGAACACCATGTGGATATGACCACCCCAGAGTCTATGGAATGATTTTATCACATATAACATCATTCATATGGGTTCGTTGAGACATATTCATTCAGCTTGAAGTAAATTAGCACAGCAGAAATAAACAACGTGTGCTATATTCTGAAGCTGTGATCAAATCATGTTGCAACCATGAATCAAACATATTGCAAGCTGCGGTGAAAACCATAGTGAACCCAGATATACCGCAGGGCGCAGCCAATGGACCTAAACTGACTAAAAATGTAATCACAACACCAAGAAGGAATTGGTGTCAAAGTATTACATTTTGTGAGATGGAGTTTCATGACTGTTGCACTTAGTCAGTCAAATCAGCAACAGCCCCTGCCGGTTGTGAATGACGTTGAATTTCACGTCTAATGATGTCCCGTACGTGTTCGATGGGAGGAAGATCTGGTGATCTCGCAACTAAGGCAATATGTCGACACCCTGTAGAGCACGCTGGGTGACAACAGTGGTATAAGGACGGGAGTTATCCTGCTGGAAAACGGCCCGTAAAATAGTGATCAAGAATGGCAACACAAACGGTTCAATCACCATTCTGACGTATAAATTTGCTGCTCGGGATAACGACTGGAGTGGTCCTGTTGTCATAGGAAATCACTCCCCGGACCATAACTCCTGTTGTAGGACCAGTGTGTATACACGGCAAACTTCTGGGTTTCAAGCGTTCACCTGAGCTCCATGCCACCAACATACGGCCATCACTGGCATCAAGACACAAACGGCTCTCATCTGAGAATACAACAGAGCTCCATTCCGCCCGCCAATGAGCTCTAGCTTGAACACCACTGAAGTCGCGGATGGAAGTGATTTGGAGTGAGTGGCATAAACGCTACTGGAAGTCTAGCTTGGAATCCCTCAAGAAATCGATTTCGTACAGTTCGCTGTGTCACTTTGGTGCTAACGGCAGCTCGAATTTCTGCTGCAGATGCAGTACGATGCGTCACAGTCATGCGGTGAATACGGCGGTCTGTCCTCGCCGTAGTGTCCCTTGTGCAACTGACCACGGTATTCTTGTAGACGTACCTTTCCGTGGCCACTGCTGCCAACAGTCATGCACCGTGAATACATCTCGGCCAACTTTTGCTGCAATATTGCGAAACGAAAATCCACTATCACGATTACGCGGCCTCGTTCAAACTTAGTAAGTTGTTAATATTGCCTTTTCTTTTTCTCATTACTGGCATGCTCGCCTCACATGTAATTCACAACACCCAATCTGGAAGAGAAATAACGCTCACAACGATTATTTACAGCGAGTATTTACAGCACACATGCTTTGCATGTTTATGGTGGCACTACTAGCGTCACACTTGCTCTGCAACTACGAAATATGAATAAACGTAATCTTTTATATATTCGAACACGCCTCCCAGCTGTCGTTTATCTAGCACAACTCCTTCTTTGTGTTGGGATTTCATTTTCCGCCAGTGTATATTCTTCCCTTTACAAATTAATGATTTATGTAATTAATGTATAAATTATAAGTCAGTACTATTTGCTTATGATACTGGCTTTTTCGTCAATTAAGATAATCTCATATATATTCATACTCTAACTAAACCTAATGATAATTTGCAAAAGATGGTTTGCTTCTGACTACTTGCGATTGAACGAATCAAAATCTCGCGCAATCCTATTTCGAGGGAAAGATACACAACTAACAGCCAAATCTCCGAACTGAAACTGGTCAATAAAAAGAAATTCGTGGCAGTAATAGTGCAGCATGATTTAAAATTGAATAGCTATCTTCACCATCTTTCGCGTAAAATAAATCAGAAAATTAGTCTCTTTAGACATATGTGCCAGGACCTGATGAAATTTACCCGAGATTGCTGATTGAAGCGGCTGATTTGCTCCCAGAAGCATTACAAAACATCTTTATACAATCGTTTGAGACAGGTATGGTTCCTGAGGAATGGAAAGTGGCAAATGTAGTACCTACTTTTGGAGGTGATGACAGACAAATAGCAGCGAATTATCGTTCAATAAGCCTGACTTCAGTTGTAGGGAAGACTGCTAGGGCAATAATTAAACGATAACTAACGGCCTTTTTAGAATCTAAGTCTCTTATCCAAAATTCTCAGCACGGGTTTAGGAATAAAATGTCTTGTGTCACAAATCTTTTTCAATTTTATGACCTTGTTACAAAAGAACTAGATAAGAAAAGCAGTGTCGATGTAATTTATCTGGATGTTCGTAAGGCGTTTGACAAGGTGTCTCACAGCAAATTTATGGAGAAAATGATGAAAATTGGTGTGTGTGGTAAGTAACGCAGATGATTAAGTAAGTGGTTAACGAATCGAAAGCAGCGGGTTGTAATTAATGGAAAAAATGATGAAAATTGGTGTGGGTGGTAAGTTACAGAGCTGGTTAAGCAATTGGTTAACGAATCGAAAACAAAGGGTTGTAGTAAACGGAATTTACTCAGATTGGGAAAATGTTGTGAGTGGAGTCCCCCAAGGGTCTGTTCTGGGACTCCTCCTTTTCTTAGTGTACGTGAATGACTTAGAGGAGGGAGTCGGATCATTTGTTAGCAAATTTGCGGATAACGCTAAGGTCATACGAATTGTAAATAATGAAGCTGAAGCCCGGGAACTCCAAAGCGATATAGATAAGCTAGCGGAATGGGCGGAAAAGTGGGCTATGGTCTTTAATGTTGAGAAATGCAGGGTGATGCATTTCGGAAGTAAAAATAAGTAATTTAGTTACCGGATAGAAGGAAGAGAGCTAACGGCGGTGGACTGTATGAAAGACTTGGGCGTTATGGTGACTAAAGATCTTAAGTTTGGACATCAGTGTATTGCAGCTGTGAAGAAAGCTAACAAAATGTTAGGGTTTTTAAAAATCCAGCAATTTCCCTCTCTCCTATCGGAAAACTCTGATAGGAAATTCCAGTCTTTGAGGTGGTGCTACTTGTGGGTAGCGTGCTATGCTCGTGTGAAATGACGATACGAGTTCGGTTCGGTAGTTGGTTGGAGTGGTTTGTCGCTTTGTCCTAGAACTTGTAGGATTTTCATGATTCAAAGAATAATCGGCCACTTTGGTCGGAAATGTTTTGTGCAGCACTTCAAAGGCATCAAAATTGGGTTCATCTTACAAGTCTTCCATCGGCTTATTCCCCTGTTGGATCAAAGCAGGATACTACTGACTGAAACTGCCGACGAAAGGTGTGGAAGCGAAGGATAAGACGGTGAACGCCACATCATCCGTGGGATAGTTTTGTGTATCTCCAAGTCTCCAAGTGGAACAAGAACAAAAGACGGGTCACCCTGGAGCGAACCGGAATCCTTTGCATTGCTAATCCAATGGTTAGCCAATGAGCGAAACATTTACTTACGGAAACGCCGGCTAATTTGGAGTTCTTAAACTGTGCTTCAAGTCGTCACAAAGTAATCAACATGTTAGTAATATATCGGTAAGAAATAGAAAATGGTTTATCCAAGCAACATGTGCGCCCTGAATTCTGCAAAGTCAGGAATCTCAGAGATATAAATGTTAGAATGCCGAATAACCACACAAACAAAAATTACAGTAAACTAAATGGTCACGGAGCAATATGTATACTCCAAATAATGTTTACGTGAAGTATCACAAGGATGTTGATATCATTATCTGTATTGTGTGTGTGTAAAGGAGTATTATTCTCTTTATTACGTTTATTCATTTTTGTTACTTCGTGGCGTGGGCACAAGTTTTAAAATAAAATAAAGTTTATTGCATAACCAGTATAGAAGCTTAAAGAATTTCTTACTATATGTACTACTTGACAGTGTAATGTCCACCCACAAATGACTTTAATGTAAGCTGCTCAAATACCCCGTCGGCGTAGCTTAACCGGTAAAGCGGTCAGTCTAGAGATGACAGATCCGTTGGTTCGAATCCCGACGTCGACAGTTTTTTTTTACAACAGACAAAATGTAACACCATGAAAAAGCTAGAAGAATGATATGGTACTTCACACACAGATAAAGAATTGAGATGTAAATAAGTGAGATTACGTTCAAGACTTTTGCACTACAGTGGTGGACTACACAGGGTGGTGTCAGTATGTAGAGATAATCAGTATGTAGTTAAACTACCCCTTTCGATGATACAAGTCCCAAACCTGCGAGGTACAGATTCAGTAAAAGTTTGGCTGATGCCTCGAGGTATCGATGTCCATATACTTTCCACCGTCCTCCTCAGTTCGTCAGCCGTTAGAGCTTGGAGTAGAACAATCAAACGGCGGTCAATCACGCTTCACAGATGCTCGAGCGGAGAGAGATCTGGAGACTGTTCTGGGCAAAGGAGGATCTGGATACCTTGCAAAGTTTGCCTGCTGATATTCTCTGTATGTAGCTGCGGGTTGTGTTTTTGGAAAACAGCATTTTGCAACATCTGAAGATAGTGCAGCCAGCTGATTACTGCTTTTCGATCTGAGTTCATCACAGTTTATCCTAAACTTCTCGTCTTTCTTTAGCTTAGCAATCGTCTGATGTTGCATCCCCACCTGTGTCATAAAATTCTTACTGATCGCCACATATCTGATTTCTTTTTATTCACCTGGTGATGGTTCATTACTTTTTCTACAGTAAAATACATTTGTCATTAACCACATCCAAAAATCGACGTGCTGTCATTGTTCATTCGATGCGAACTACACGTGAGCCGCTCTTGATGCCGATGGCACACCAAACAGTGACGCCAGCTTGTCGAGGAATATGACGTTCCACAGTCGCAGCAGAATTGGATCTGTCTTCATGTCGCTTCCAGAAGTGCATCGGTGACTGTCGTTCGAAAAAGAGAAAAGAGGTCCGTCATTAAACACTACCCAGTTGTTTGGTTAGTTATTCGAAACTTAAAGGTACAAGAGCCGATAAAGGCCATGCTGTGCCAAACACAAGATAACAAATACAAATACAAGTACAAAATGAAAGTCAGCAACAGGCAAATGCCCAGCATGGCTGACTATGTCTAAAAATCCAATAAAATTACGGAGACCCTCTTCGTTGTCATGAATAACAGTAAACATAAATTAGGGAACGGAATTCCCTCGTCCAAATCAAAAGGAAAAAGAAAGCACTAGAAATAATAACATCAAAATCTCATAGAATACTTACATGCAAAGCCAACCATAGTCACTCCCCCAACCCATAAAATTGCGGAAACCATTTTTTCCGTCGTCAAAACATGGAACATTAAGAAACACAAGAAATAAACCCATTATCAAAACTAACTAGTACTTTAATTTCGAAATAGGGTTCCGTTGTCATAAACTTACTGTTAGGTATGAAATGAATTCTAAAGAACTGAAAAAACAAGAAAATTTAAACATACAAAAAGAATACACGCAGTGATTTTAATAATGAAAAATGGTCTCGTCGTCAACACAAACTAAACATGATGAAAAAACGAACAGAAGGAAAAGAAAAGACTTAGGAACGAGAAAAAGAAACCTAAAACGATCTACAACGCTCAAAGACAAATAAACGTCATCAGTAATTCTCAGCTAATAAAGAATTAAATCAAAAGCTAATCGGAGCGAAAAGGGAGACACTAGCGAAAATTGGGAAGCGGAACACTAAATGTCTCGGACACATCTTCAACGCCACGCCACTTCCCGCACACAACAAAAAACGAGCCTCCTGAGGAAGAAAAAGAAGCGAAAGGAAAATAATAAAAAAAAAAAATTGTGAGAATGAAAGGAAAGAGTGGAAAAAAACAAAACAAAATAGAAAAGGGACCGTTGCAAGGTGGCTCCCAGCTCAGACTGCCCAGAGACGTTACTCTCGGCTAGCGAGATGCCAGACCCTGGAGGAAAACTGTCATTAATTACATCAAAAGGCTCAGTCTGGACACCACTGCAATCTTTCATGTTGGTGTCAAAAGCAGCGTTTATAAATGACGGCTTGATTGCACGCCGCTCTCGACCAATCTTCCAGAAACGATTCTTGCTCGTATTTGGAACATCCAATACTCCCTGCGCACTCTACAGAATGTCGACAGTACTGGATTTAGTGACCACCTATGAATGTCTCCTGATTCATCAATGGAACCGTGCTAACTTTCGCCTAGATGCATCTGTACCCATTGGTCGATCGATATTTCCATCTTGAGTCTATCTACTAGAGACCCTGTGTACAGTGAACACATCTTGGTGTGTTTCAGCTGCGATACGACAAAGAGACCAACCAGCAGCATACAGACCTACAATGAAACCCTTCGTGAAATTTTCAATTTTCCGAAACTGCATTTCTTCAGCGGCATTTACAAGGCATCGCTTCAAGTAGGAATTTATTCTGAAAGAATCAAAGCTCAAAATAGGGGTTACTTTAGGCTGGATGAAAGAACAATGTCTGCCCATCTGACGCCTTCTTCCTATTTATCTCGCAGACCAACGTGAGTTTAAAATAATCAGCACAAATTGCTGAGCTAAACATATTTCTTGCAATTTGCATATTGATATGAGAACATCTTCCTGGTGTTGCACTTTCTCTGACGGATAGTGTATAATGGGAGAAAAGTGTATTAGATGTTCTTCTCAAGAATAATTGAACTCTTTTGACATTCACTTTTAATATAGTTCCATCAGTATTGTATTAAAAGTATTATCTACACTTAATCATGCTTCCGTGAATCGCTACTTAATTCGCGAATGCTTACTTACTTAGTAGATAGAATGAGAAATAGAAATTGAGTATACGGCTAAATATGAAGTAGTGTAATTTACTGAGAAAGTAAGTTACGAAAGAGACCAGTCTTCGATCCCTCCCTATGAAACATGCGGAATGAAAGCCACTAGTATTTCTAATAACTGGCTTGTTAAACAATTAAGCCTAAGGCATATCTTCCCACTCCTAGCCACAGGCACAATTGCATGTCACCGTCACTGTTAGAGTGATAATACTGTGGTTGATATTAGCATTTGTAGCGAGTAATGAATTAGGATTTGAACAGAAATAGCTTGTTTAAAATTGCAGGAAAATGTATTATTACACCGCCAAGTTAAATGCTTCTAACTACAGTATGTTTGAGGTGCAAGTCTGTAGAATATTTGGAAGCGTATATGTGGATGCATTATGGAAATAAAATATAGATCTGACCACTGATTTTGGAAACGCTTATTATCAGGATGTACGTAAATTATTAGATTTTCATGAAACAAGCAAATCGACACCAAAAAATTTTCACTATAATGAAACAAATCAATGTTCGTAATAAACGTTTTTTGTCGACGCTAGGTCTCGGGCCTGGATCGTTCAGCCCCGGAGTGACCGCTTTACCAATTAACGAGTGTATGGACAGCCTATTATCTAAGTCTTTTGTGGGGGGGAGCATCACATCCTCCCCACTTTGAGAGGGAGGTCAGGGCACGGGACTGATCTCGAGTGTGAACCCCAACAGTCTAGAGTGTAAAACCACAAATGTAGGTACCTGTTCGGGCACTAATTGTAACAAACTCCATTTTATCGACGTTAGGACTTGAACCTGGATTGTTCAGCTCCGGTACGATAACTTTACTAATTAAGTTACGATGACGGGTATCTGGGCAGCTTATTATGTAAGTCTTTTGCGGGCGGTACCTCACATGTTTAACTTATGACACTGAGTAGTAAGCGGTGTTTGTGAGCATGTGAACATTCACGAGGAAAAGTAGAACTAACTACTAAAGTTATGAGTATGCCCAACTTGTTTAAAAAAAAATGAAGCACGCCTGTGACGAAACGACCTCTGCACCTCAAAAAGACCAAGCTCATGTCACATCCCTGCTAAGCACATCGGTACAGCTTTTATTTGAGAGATGCGGTCCAACTGTTACTTTGTCGCGATACAACCTATTATTTTTGCCTAGCCTTTTTGAGAATCTTTCAGAGAGATTTTGTCTGAATATATTCAACTAACTTATTCCACAATATGCAATTTTTCGGCAAAAGATATATCACTAGAAAGTTTGATATATCTATATGTATGATAACACTGGCTTATAAAGCAGCGATCACCTGTTCACAACACGAAGTAAATAGACTGAAGTAGTCACGGAATGTGTATAGAGGGAAGGCCACCAGTTTCTCAGGCTTATCTCGCATCACGTCACTCCTAACGATAGCTTAAAAACAAAGTTCACGGATTGTACAAATGAGAAGTCCGAATTAATCGCAAAATAAAAAAAAATACAGTCCAGATCGAGAGTGGCGACAAATCCAGTACTGCTGTTCTTTTGGTGCTTCAACGCCAATTCGTTCAAAAAGGAAGGTTCGAACAGCTTGGGGTAGCCGTGTTGTGAACCCTTTACTTAGCATACACGCTGTTGAGTGTCTGGTGCTCAACGATTAGGAAGAAAATCGAAGATATCTCGGCACAAGAAACAAGAGTATAAAACTTCCAGATAATTCTTAACTAGCCAAAACTAGTTTGTTAAACAAAATCGGTGATTTTCCGGGGAAAATCTTGGCTACAATATTTCGGTCAAAAGCGTCTTAGAATTATGGTCCAGACTTTGTTCCAATGAATATCACAACCTGGACTTTGAGACTCTGTACGGAAAACACGAGTTTCAATGACGTAGTGGTTCACTGGACTTCTCGTAATGTGTTTTATTCTTTATACGAAGATTATAGAGGCAGAACCGATTACATTTCACAGGGTAAATAAGGCCATGCAAATTAAAGTTCAACGTGCTCCAATGAGTATTGTTGTATACAGGGTATTGGTAAACTGTTTCAATAAAATAAGAAGGGATGATAGTACTCATTAAGACACACAATGTTTACAGTGGAACCTAGGGCCCCATTTCATTCGAAGTGTAAGAAAAGCGTAAAATGAAATGTCCATGTTGAACTTTTCACAGTGAAAACAAGAGAAGAACGAAATCATACGTTGTTTAATCCTATGCAGATCAACGAAAGAATCACAGTGGCGTCCAAAGATGCCATTGGACAGTTCACACCGGCGAATGAAAGATCGGCGCACCCTCTCGAATACTCCTGGTGTTGTAAGATAGAAGATGACGACGTATTAATGGCGCAGTTATGTTTATTTGTTATAACTTACTGCAGTTTCGCCAAGAAGTTTTTCCTTGGCTTCCTCAGAAAAAGCGTGTATCTAATGTCGTGTTTATCGGACGGCTACAACAACGATTCTCGTGGCGAGATCCTCCACGGAGTCCATAAATGACTCACAAAGCCTTCACGAAGGTATTTCGAACGACCTTATAATTGTAATAATCTGAAGCACTGAGGATGCCACGCTTCCAAAGAACAACGTGTGCTTCAGCTGGCTTCCTAGCAATCTAATAACGCAACCCCTCGCAAACTCCTTTACCCGTGCGAATTGTATTCGCCTGATTTTTAAAAGGCATATCCATCGATTAAAAAAATTCTTCAAAACGGGACAGCTACAGAAAAGTAGCTTATGAAGTCTTTTTTATACGGCAACACAGGAAGTCCTGTTACACCATTTTGTGATGGCCAGCCTGTGCATTGAATCAAGTCACAACTTGTAACAACTAATAAATTGACACCCCCTCCTCATTAACCGTCTAACCGCGCGCGAAATAAAGTAACATGTTGCCAGCGCCGCCGCCAAGTCAAGGGAATAAAGAAGCTAGGGGACGGCACGTTACGGGAGAGTCTTCGCTAAAGCGAAACGTCGCAAAAAAAGCTGCCGTTAGCAGCTCCAACAAGATAGTGCTCTACCGATGGTCCAAAGAAGACCACCGCGTATTCATATACGTGGAAGCAGGAAGTTAACTGCTCCACACCATTTCAATTTAGCTTGCGTCAAGTCGCAAATTGCTTGAGGAAATAAGATTTAAGAAGCTATTGGTAAAATATCCGAATAATTTACTTTATTGACTTAAGCACTCGTTAGTGCCCAAAGTGACTATCTTTCTAGGTTCAATTGAAAGGCTTTTAAATTGTAAGAACTCCTACGTCGATCCTTTGTAAATCT
>JJRW01S0002912.1:55201-69617 GCA_001188405.1 Loxosceles reclusa
AGGCATTAGTTTCTTTTATATGTAATCTGTTTGTGTGATATTGGTTCCGTTTTTCCTTGTGTATATTTGACGAGAGAATTCTGTTCCCTAATTTGGACAGCGGGGTTCACCGCGGTTTTCTCGATTTCTGACGGGGTCGGCAGGGGTGGGCTTTTGCCTGTTGCCGGCTTTGATATTTATATTTGCATTTGTATTTGTAACTTGCAGCGCCGCACAGTGTTACAAAAGACATCCATAGGAAGTGGAAATTGCCAGTCGGACTGATTCGGGCTCAGGTGACATTAATCGGTCTGTTAGAGTTTGTCATTGAAAAAAAATGTGTTATTATTCATAAATGTCTACCTAATTTGGAATGACATCGCACTTTCACTCCAACTGTGGTTCCCTGAAGATGATTATAAAATATTCGAATTCGTGGGTAATGAATGCTTCATTAAATGAAACATTTCACTTCCTACATTAAGGGTACGAAGATCACTGCAGGTAAAGCAACATCACTGTTTAAATTGTCAAAGAACCACTCTTCTGTTTGCAGCGTTATCTGTGCGACATTCACTTATTACATAAAATACACGTTTGTGCTATGGATATATATACATATCAGCTCCACTCTCTTTAACCTTGGACTTCATAATCTAGTATGAATATCGTGTTGAATCCCCGTGATTCATAAGTGATAATGCTTCTGTTGTCCAGTATGGTTTTATAACAAATTTCGTTTGGTTGCCACCCGCTCGTTTTAACTATTCTCAGCTCTCTTTGCGGTAGTGTGAAGAGCTAAATTCATTAACTTCGTCTCCTGAACCTTACCTGCAGAACTGTCACTTTTTGCTGGACATGGGAGAATGTTATATAAGGTGGCTTTTGCAAATTTTGTGTCTTTCCTTTTTTGTGCTTGTACTTTCCCCACCAATAGATAATTGTGGGTAACACGAGCTACCTGTAGAAGGACAATACCTACGTTGAGGCAATATCACCAAAGTAAGGGAAACACACTTAAAGTATGTAAACATATGAGCATTAACAATGACCTGCGGTAAATCTAAACATACCATTGGATGGTGCCTGATTCGGTTCATGAGGAAATGTCATTAACACCGTAAGACACACCTGCTGTGATACCCGGGCGCTTCCTCTGACTGTCCGCTTGCCTCACACTTGCGCCACCCCTCTTTGCAGCTGCTCCAAATGCGCAAATGGTGAATGCACAGGATACGACTTGCTATCCCAATATCCCAAGTCAACGTGATATGGTTTCATCTACATGGTCACTACTCGCACTCCACGTTTCTATCTTGCATCCAGTAAGCACAATGAAAAGCTCACCATCCGTTACGCAACATGCATGATACCATTGCGTACGATTACTTGTATACTGTGTTAATCAGTACTGTGACTCGTTGTTATGCCTAACACCGGGAAGTGTTACATTCGAACACATTCATTAAAACGGTGCAAAGAGGTAATCGAGAAGTGAAGACCCACGCTCACATTGCAACGTTGCACGCTGTTTGAGAAACGGTATTTTCTCCTAAAAGGGAGAGTTTCGGGGTGTGTATTTTGGACATTTGTCACGAGAGCGTATTTTCAGCAAAAAAAGACAAGAAAAACAATTATATATATTATTAAACATTTTGTAAAAATCAGGTAATGTTAGCAATTTGTGAAAAGATATATGACCACTTGTGAGTGCTATTTCACAAGTTTCTTAACCAAAAACAAAATAACAAGTGAGTCGAATGCGTAGTCAAATATGTTTTTAATACGAGCACAAATATCGTCACTAACGTTCTCACGCATACATTCGTGTGGTAAAAACTCATTGTATAACTAAACCCATGGTTTAAGACTTTGCTTTTGGGCTATTGTTCTTCCAAAATTGAAAGCACGTAATTTATCTCAGGGCAGTATCTTTAACGGATTCATGAGAAACAAATATTTAATTTTTATTATCATGAAAATTTGACATACATCTGTGGATTTTGGATGCCTTTTCAGCCAGCTTTTCCCCATAGTGCGCTGGCGAAAATGTCATCGGACGCACTCGAATACAACACAAGGTGCTGTGAATGCCAGCCGCAGCGGTGACAATCCACGCCACGAGATTTTCCAGTGCATACTGCCTCACCAACACATGCTTTCAACCGTAGCCACTATTCTGCGCCTTCCGTCTTCTGATCCTGAGTATCTATCTTCGCGAGTTTCGCCAAACATAAATGTCGTTTCCGACTACTTGTTTTTTTGCCTACGGTTTACTCCTCTTGATTCTGACAATCTCTACTCCGGATTTGTCATTGCATTACAGAAACGTCCTCTATATATAAATCCTAGAACTTCTTGCACCGCCAACATGGTCTTGCGCTAACAGAAACTTCACCCGAGGTTGATGAACATTGTTCAAAACCAGTTTTTGATTAAGTTTTCCTTTACAACACTTGTATGCATTTGTAACATACATGCATCAAAACAGAGTGAATATAATATTTATAATCCGAAATATCTTAAAAAAATGCATGTTTTTTCAACAAATTATAACCATTCTTACCTTTAGTCACACTTTATAGTACTTTTCATGTAATTAAAAATTGTGTGCGATAGCGTGGTACAACTAAGATTGTTCCTTGATGTTTTTCCTTCCTTTGTTTGCAGTCAAACCCGAATTATACACACCGAAACGGAAGGGCAAAATCGCTGCTGGCGTTGGAGAAAGCGTGCAAATGCAATGCTTGGCAGTCGGTGCACCTATAGTCACCTTTGTCTGGTCGATGGAAGGAGTTCTGCTGTATAACGGCAGTTCCAAAACAACACAAATCGATGACATCACGTGGGAGAGCGTGCTCCATTTAGAGGACGTATCGGAGAAAGACTTCGGCGTTTACACCTGCACGGGGCGGAACGAAATGGGACAGGATTACCTGAAAATTTCTCTTGAAGGAAGAGGTAGGTGGCGTTATCGTTTCATAGAATGGAAACACTACAACCAACTATTCTAAAAATTACTTCTCATTATGTGACGTTCTTCCATAAATTGAAAGAAGGACATTTCCGTAGTTCCAATACTTTTACCTTTGGAAGCCATTTAAGGTAACGAAAAGAAATACACATAATAATAATAATAATAATAATAAATAGCTTTTATTAATGAACTCAGTTTGTAAATACATACATCTTAGTAACAATTTGAGAGCATATTCAAGCTTTGAAAATTAAATGAGTAAGTTGGATGTGTATTGTAGATAACAATTGAACAAATGAGGTTAACTGAGTCCACACGAGACAGGGGAAAAAGACAGGTTTGTATAACCCGACGATGGTTGCACCACAGTAAAGTTTGGAACTTGTGATAAAAAAAAGTAAAGTAAAATACACTTAAGTGCAAAACCAAATGTGAACATTGACATGACACCACAGTTGCAACTTAACGTTTAACGATGACTTTTGTTTGTAAAAGTGCCGAATATCGCTAAATACGGTTTTCTTGAGAACAAACGCGCGAAGAAGTACAAAAGCTAGCAGAGATTCTCTTTATAAAGTATGTCGCACAAAATGGCCAAAAATTGGCGACTAATTTAATGTGTTTGTACAAAAGTAGGAAAAAATATTCGTTGCTCATACAGCCGCTTTTTTATTTAATTTAATTCAAATGTTTTGTAAAACTGAAATTTTCTGTTAATAGCCAAATGTCATTCTCATTTTATTCGGAACAACCGGGCCGAATGCGCTATTACATTTTGGGAAAAAACATAGCCGTCCACGGCTCCACTAGATTACTCACGGATTCCAATCCGTGAGTAATCTAGTGGAGAAAAGCGTCTTGTTTTATCGATTTCGCATACGAAAATAAACTATATCTTTTATGAAATATCTGTTACGTCACTATCGTTAAATTATTGATGATTTACTCTTTGTCATATTTTGTTGCTGTTTTATTGGCAGCTTGGACTGGTGGATATTTGCGTCAATAACTTCGTGAAGATTCACGGATTAACAAGAACGAACGTTGAAGAACGTAGCGAGAACGAACGAAGAAGCGTTGAGTGTTTATTTTTTTCTTTCAGAGATGATTACGAGAATAGAAAATGATTAGGGAAATTCGGAGACGCCACGCCACTCCCAGAAAAAGTTAGCTCCGGAGAAGGGGGGGGGGTAGGAAACTCAGAAAAAGGAGTAAATAGCGGAAAGAGTAAACGGATGGAAATCCCCGAAATGACCACTCCCCGAATTCACCAAAAGAAACTATGAGAGCCTTCCAGTGGAAGAGAAATAAACAGCAATGCAGAAGATAGTCCCGAAAATGGGGTGGACTATTCACGATGCGATTTCATTCATTCATAGGGAGAACAGTCTTAGACCTTAGCCGACTCCTTAATTGAAAGGGAAGAAAGAGGGATGAACCTAGAGGAAGGAAAGTCGGAGGATAGGTGGGTGGGAGGGGAGGAGAGATGTAAATTGTGAGAAGGGACTAGAAAAGGCGAACTGCATCGACGAGGAGGAGATCACGGAAACAGGACGTGGCTCGGGCACCTCCGGGATGCAATGTTTGAATGAAGTTAATGAATAAATTTAATCACACACACACAACTTATTATTCTAATACGGGCAACTTGACCCAGCGTTGCACGGATTTAAAAAGTACTAAAAGAATAGAAGTAATCAAAGAAAAACAAAAAGTGAAAATGCATTCAAAGCAAATATTCATGTCCAAAAACATGTTCACATTCCAAAAAAAAAAAATATTACGTCTAAGCAATGGCCATATTTGAAAAACCTTCACACATAATTATAATTCATGACGCGTTATTACAATTTACAATTAATTTAGCACCTCTACTATATCATGATTGTACGACTCTTGTAGCGAATGTGCGACCTGCATTTCGTGAATACGAGGAGTGAACCCCCACTCGTGGCCACAATATTAGCTGTTCCGTGTTCAAAAGCTGTGCTAACTTTCATTTACCTGAAGCGTGAGGGACATGGTTTAGGTCCGACTAATGGCAATGCCATGATGGATTGCCATGATTTATCTCAAGGACGTGAAAACTCGCGCCTCTTAACCTGTCTCTTACTGTGCGGACTATCTGGGAGTACAAATACACAATGGAAATAATGTCAATTTTCACTTTAAATAAAAATGAAGCACTACCTGCAAAATAATAAAAGAACTTGCTGTCAGTTAGATGCCAATAACATCGCTTAAGTGACGTTTTCCAATCGGCAGGAAGTTTCTCGCTGCAAAATTTGAATATCTTCTGCACAATAAAGGAGTACTCCTAGTTCGAAATTGATGAAACAAACTTAAATCTTCACTATACACGCACGGTACTTAACCAAAGGAAGTAATCAGTCTTTAGGTAATCATAATTCTCAAGGTATTTTATCATCGTAAAATACTCAAACTTTCCGCGGATGCTGGTGTGCACCACTGACGCTGGCGGTCGCCATCACTGCTCGGGGTTCGCTGGTGCCAATGACGAGGTGGGGTGCCTGTCCGCGGACAAATTATACCTGTCTGCGCGCGTAAGCAATTTCTGTCATCACCTCTGCTCAGCTAGAGACAGGCAAGGTAGCCAATGCGATACTGGCTGTAATACTTCTCACCTTCGGATTTGAGATTAGCATTAACTCCAGACGTATGCGTAAATCCTAACACATTTTTATTTACAACAATAACTTATTGAATCAACCTTTGACTAATCGTACATAGAACGGGAGTTCATGATACAAGTTGTCGTTCCTGTCGAGGCGAGGTAGCTCAATGCTCAGCCCTCGCGAATGACTGACGTAAGAGTCGGTTGACGGGGGGGGGGGGGGGGGAAGGAAAGTCGACTCCTGAACGGAAGCCGTTCGGAGGAAATCGGAAGTCTCCTGAGTCCAGGTCAAAAACGTACTCTCTTCTTGAAAGTCAAAGGGTTCTTTTTTTCTTAGGTATGCCCATCGGCAGTGTGTTAGAGCTACTACTATTGGCCAAAAGAACTTTTAACCAATAGTGACCTGCGGGTGTGATTATCTCACGCTTGCACCACGTGGTACCATAACGGCGAGATATCGGGGTGAAATTTCGATGGGAACCCTTTAAAATTACGACGAGTTGCTGTCACTCGGGTCGAAAGGGCAACTGCATCGAAGTTTACCAGATGGCCTCTCGGCGTCAAAAACTGGCCCCTTTGGTGAGAAAACGGAAGCTATCTCATTAAGCTTCCCACGCTAGCTTTGTCACTGCTATTTTGACCAGCACTGTACGTAAAAGTAATATTCACAAAGTTCGTTGAACACTAATATCGGTGTCCGCCACGAAATCAATAAAGAGTATGCAGGTTTTCACAGTCATCAATGTTTACTGACTGATTTTTAGTGAGATATTATACAACTGAACAGCCGACTGAATAATGACAGCTCACTTACGATTTCCTGTATCTTGATGTGGGCTAGCATCATAGTCAATGGCCATACAGACTAGTATGTGCTTAACCGTGGGTTCATGACCAGGTAAGGGTACATTGATGACGTTTCGCTGCCACATGTCTGAGATTTTGAGGTGCTGTCTAAAATCACACGTGAAACGTTGTGTTTTATGGATGCTAACGCTCCTTGTCATCTCCTCTAGCTGCGGAGGAATGCCTTGTCAGCAAAGGCATTCATCGAATGGTGTTGCCAATACGTTCACAGGAATTGACTATGAATGAAAAATGTATGGAATGCCTTGGGAAGACGTACTTCTGGTCGACAATAACCACCGGCAAAAAAGGAGCCCCTCATCCATGCCGTGATTGAGGAGTGGGAGAACTTGTCTCAGCAGCTTCTGGATCATGTGGTTCTGAGTATGCCACTTCGTGTACAAAGTTGCATCGCATTTTACGTTGGCCATATCCCTTATTGGCATGACGCCCAGGCTTGTTTCTCTTCCGTTTTGTGCATTCTTTGTACAACCATGTCGTCGATCAATGTGCACCTTTTACAAAAACAACTTCTTTTGACACGCTTTCAACATTATCATATTAAAGCACGTTGAACAGGCTGTCAATACTATTATTTTCCTTTTAGTCTACAACCACACGTACTTTTTCCTATATATGACTATTTCCTCTTCGACCGTAAGTTTTGTCCACTAGTGTATAGACACTCTGTACACATATCGTAACCAGGTCAGTTTCTGGACATGAAACAATACCCCGCAAAAACTAGGGTGTTGCTGAAGCTCAAATCAAAATATAAATCGCAAAACTCATATATAATCTGAACACCCTTTTTGTCAGAATATTGATGTTACGTGACAAATTAGTGACATCAATATTCTGACCGCTAACAGAGACAAAATTCTCTCAGAGGTAAAATCATCAGAGAAAATTATCGTCAATAACGCAGTCCGCTATAAGAGATAAAAATTATCCGTTACAGTCGCTGTTAGTGCATTTACTTCAAGAAGACCATCATTCCTGATGGAAAAAAAAAAACGGAAATTCTATACAGAAAAGCTTTTCAAATTCATCTCTAAATAAATAATAATTTATAACGGTTATATTAGATGATAACAGCATTTCTAGATAAGATTTTTTTTAAAGCAACAGATGAAAATGACTAATTCCGTTTGAAAATACCTTGAGCGTATTCACGACTTTCTGTTGTGAGCGTCTATCGCTCCCCTCGTTATGATTTTAATTCAAAAATGTACCCCATAGAAGAAATGAAAATACCTCATTTTTATTGCTACATGTTATTTATATCAAAGGCTATGGCCGCAACTTCTATGCAATTTTATAATGTTTTGATAATTTAGTGCATACTGGGTGGAGATTATTGTTTAGACAGAATGAAAAAGAATTTTTCTCGAGGATGCTCTGCGGAAGCGGTGCTAGTTCGCCAATGAAATAGTCATATAAAGGGTAAACGATGGACTGTATCTGGTTTTATTCAAACTATGGTGTGAAAACAGCAATATTCCGTTGAAGACCCTATTTTTTGGGAAATATTATTACCGAGTGGCCGAAAAAGTCACAGTATTGCTCGGTAAGTTATCCACAACATTCAAGAATCAGTAGCAGCCATATCGGAGAACAATCATTGATTTATTAAGGATGTTTGAAGAAACTGGTTTCCCAAGCATTGTCGAATTACGTATGGTTGGCGATTATTCGTTTCATCACTTTGGAACGCCGCCTCACGGAATATGAGCTGTTTCTACTAGGATCTTTTCGACATTCAGTAGAAACGCCATAGTCTTCGGATAGCCAAGCCTCTATCCCGACAGCATACGATAGCTTCCATACTACATGCGTTTGTGTCAGCTTGATTCTTTTTTTTTTCTTCGTTTGGGACTATGTTCGAGATAAAGTTTGTCACGATGGCCCTAAACATTGTTAGTGGCCTCAACCTAGGTCATTGTTAACGGTTTTGAATCCCTCCCTGGTAGGTAGTGAGATTTTGCAAAAGATCATCGATAACTCTATCATGCGTCTTCATCGTGTCATTGCTTCTAGTTGCAGCCACTTCGAAAACCTCATCACTTGATTGCCTTTTATTTCAAATGCGCACTTGAGATACTGTATCTTTCTATCTTTTATAGGTCTCCGTTACTAAAACATTCCGTTTGTCTAAAGAACAATTCTCACCAGGTTGAATTCTATCCGACTTCCGTCTCATATCGACACGTCTTTGGGAAATGTCTGTTGAAATGATTACGACAGAAACAAAGACACCTGGTGGTTATTCTTTACTTTATACTCTGTATAATGCCAAAAGAAATCATCCAATTACGAGAAAATCAAGCCATTTGACTCCGTTTGCGTTTGTGGTTGGCACTGTTGTGTACATTTCAGCAAGTTCATCCATTTATCCCTGAAGATCGACAGTTCTAAACTTTACAAGACCTTTTCGACTGAATGATATGCAAGAACATAGTATCTCGCGTTCGAAAAGCGATTTGTTTCACTAGCAACACTTTGAATCCTTTAAGGTTAGGCTTATTTTTAACTAACCAATTAACGTTATGGAATGATATTTAAAATTCAGCATTTTTCTTTCAAGTAGGGACAATACAAATTAAACATTTTATAACAGCAGTAATTCCCTCCACACGAAATGCCGCGAATTTACACATTTCTACATCTGTTCAGTATTAATTGATGCAAGACGTAATAATTCTATCCGTATTTACTCTACAGTTGTGTAATCGATATGCTTAGGAAAACAAGCAATTCCTCGTGGGGTTTCTACAATCACACCACGTTCGTCATATTCGTCTCAGAGGTGCATAATGCAACGAGTTACTTCTAAAATTGGGGAGGATTTCGGCAATTTAATTTTGCATTCCCCGAAACAAGACTTTATCCGCACACTAAGAGCAATATTCGCTAACTTCGGGAGAATGCGTTGCAGGTGAGGTGAGCGCGGTAACCGAAGAAACCACGCACGTAGGTTGCTTCAGAAACAAATCTAATTAAAAATAGTTCGTGCAAAATGCGTTCTCTCTCTTTCTCGCTGGAGCATTCCGAAAAGTCTTTTGGAACGTACAACGGATCTCTCTCTCTCTCTCTCTCCCTCTTGAGTTTGATGACAAAGTTCCGTCGTTAGCGTTAATAACCGCATTTCGCTTAAATGTTTCGCTCACAGAAGGTCAAATTTTCGCTTTTCTTTCGCATTTTATAAACGATAATGGCGACGGCATAATGGTCAATTCTATTGCTCTGCTTCCCTAATGAAAATATACAATTTGGAAACGGTAATGCCATTAAATATTTCTCTTAGTTCGTACAATGGCGTCTGGAAAAACTGTAGAACACCAAACTAATTACTAATTAGGAATTATAGAAGCTATTTATGTACGTGTTTCTTTTGCATCTCTTCAGTATTTCCGAAAAACATCGGAAAAACTCCGAAGAGGAATGAAATGCATTTTATGTAAGCTTAGGAAGAATGAATAGCAACAATTTTCCTTGTGTCTAATGCAAGCTGGAAATCAGACTAGATCCGTTTACGAATGTTAAAACCGTCCATTTTGGAAAACAATGAGAATATAAAACAAGATATATTCGTGCATCCACGACCAGTTCTAAAAAGAACAAATTATGAACGGAAATTTGTTCGTAAAATTATGATGAAGGGTAATAGAGCAGGCAAGCGCAAATCCTTAGTGAAATGAAAACTGCCTCTCTGTCAATTATTCAAACCGCCTGCCTGTTAGTTTGAAACGTTATGTTAAATTGTAGTCAATCACCCAAAACTCCAGAACGCAGTGAGTGAGCAAGTACATAAACATAATGTTGTGAAGATGATCAATCCTTTTTAAGAGTAGAGTTCATACTTAAGGTTTTATACTTAAGACATATTTAAAGTATATCTACCAAAATATACACATGTTTAATTTTGTAAATTTGTCTACCCCTGTTAACTTAAGTGGCTATCCTCTACTACTATCATGCGCATCGTGACATACATTAATGCTTTGCGCAGGTAATTTTGAAATGAAAGACGTTAGGTTCGATTCCCGCTGACGAAAAAAATCAAGCTTTAAGATTGAGGTCCGATACCCATTGACCTTCATCCATTAATTGCAACCCAGCGTTAGAGATTGAGTTGAACCTCACGTTTCAACGTCGAATTGGAAGAATGTGACGCAGTTCCCTCTAATAACTTACATACACTAGAGAACGAAACTTAGAAACTAGAGAACGACGTGATCGCACACATCTTCTTCAGAGAACTAAAGGTGAAATGACAAAAAAAATTGAGTCTTGAACAGAGTATTTATACCTACAATCTGGGATTACCCAGAATTCCTGGGAATACCCAAATTTCCTACGATTACCCAGAATTCCATAAACGCCCGGGAAATTCCTAAATTATGAAAAACCCCTTATCAATGTGTGAAAAGTACTGGTTTCCATATGTTGGAAGCTTCATCCCATCTTCTCTATTGAAATTTTTTGGGTGTTTCAGAAGATGTGTGAAGACGTGTGAAGATGTGTGAAGATGTGTGAAGACGTGTGCAATCACGTCGAAACGTTGGAACCGAGATCTCCAAATGACGCGGCACTCTGACCCAGAAGTGTCTATGTGTGTTCTAAAAATCTAATTCTGGTGGGCAAGTGAGTATTCGCAAGGGTTCTCTTTTTAAAGTTACTTGGGACATTTTTCATAGGGTGTGAATGTGACCAATAATTCAAAGTTTTGTTTTTAAAATTTCTGCCAGGGAATAGCTAATTTTGGGGAAAAATGGTAAATTAATTGTGTTGGAAAACTTTCCTTTTTTGAGGTAAATAAGTGTGTGCTGATGTGTGCTGATGACTCTGGCCGCGAAAGCCTTCGAAGTTTAGATTTTTAGAAGCTTTTTATATAAACGTCCATTCCAGTTTCATAGTAAATGATAGTTGTAATGCCCACCCACAAAAAACTTCAAAGTAAGCGATAGAAATACTCCGTCGGCGTAGCTTAATCGGTTAAAGCGGCCATTCTGGAGCTCTGAGGATGACAGATCCATTGGTTTGAAACCCGGCGTCGACTAAAAGTAAAGTTTTTATTTACAAAATACATCCATTCCAAACTTAAGCACGGCACAGAAAAGATTAACAAATATTTAGAAAAACAGATTGGAAATAGCTAAAATATGACCTTTAATGATTTAAGTACATTCGGAATTTGCCCAGGGCCCGCACCACTATTAAACATTCCAAATCGATTGTAGTGTAGTTCTTTCTGCTACCGTCAAAGAACGACTGACATAAGAAATTCAGTTACTTTGTTGAACAAGACAAATGGACAATCCGGAAGTAACCGCATCCATGTACAACTCAAACTGATATATTAGATGATAACAACATTTCTAGATAAAGTAATGCCCACCCAAAAAAGACTTAAAAATAAGCTTCGACAGACAAGAGTCGATGTAGCTTAACTGGTTAAAGCGGCTCTCCGGAGTAGAACGTTCCGGGTTCGATTCCCGGCGTCGACAAAAAGTAGTCATTCTTCACAATAAGACTTGATTTTTTTTAAAAGCAACAGATGAAAATGACTTATTCCGTTTGAAAATGCCTTGAAGATAGCACGACTTTTTGTTGTAAGTGTCTATCGCGCCGCTCTTTATGGTTTCAATTCAGAAATGTACCCCCATACAAAAATGGAAACACCGCATTTATATTACTGCAATGTTAATTATATCAAAGTCTATGGTCGCAACTGCAATGCAATTTTATAATGTTTTGATAATTTGGTGCATACTGGGTCGAAATTATTGTTTAGACAGTGGGAAGTTGTATTGTACTGCATGGTGGACACATGCCTTACAGAAATACACCTACAGATAGTCATTCGTACGTAATTTGAATTTCTCGTATTGTTGTGCTTTCGTGTCAATATGTACCATTTCCAGCAACAAAACTTTCTGCAGTGCCTTTCGCAATAAATCTTGCGTTATACCATGTTGCACATTTTGCCTTTACTTTTTCGTCCCACTCGACATGGAACCGTAAGTGCGATTTGTTTACACATGGTCATTTGTTCACCGACATGAGATTTCGTCAACTAGTGTATATACGCAGCATGTTGGAGAATTTCTGGTATCTCCGGTGTACCTCAGTGGCTAGAATACCTAAGTTCCAAATCAACAGATATAGGTTCGAAATTTGCTGTTGGGAGAGTTTACTAGTTCAAGAAGGAAATGAAACTAGTGAGAGATGGGCGAACTATCTCTACTTAATGTCAATAATCATTTGCTTTGCCGTAGAAAGTTCTAGCTACTTCTTTTCGAGATAAAACTTATTTGCCTTCTCTCTCTTGGTCGTGAGTGAGTCTGTATTTGTTTCTTGACTTTTAAATGCAAGTTTATTTGCTATTATTAAAACTGTTGAGTTTATTTTTTCTAATGCAACGAAATTGCTGTAGAGTCCATTTCTATCAATTTTTATTCTTTGTTTTGGATACAAAACGCCTATTTTTAGAATTGATTCAATGCCAATTGACTTAAAATGCGATCGATATTTGCACCGGTGGTTATTTTCGACCTTATTTAGTGTCGTGTTTTAATAAAATGACAAAGACGTACTTTCCGGATGTTTAGTTCTTTTTTGCTGTATTTGGGCCGTACTTTGAGAAAATTCCTATAATGTGATATATTTTATCCTTTCGGTGAAAATCTACTACCATAACTGTGTAAACTTGCATTAATTTATTCAGTGAGGATGCGTGTTAAAGTACCGATAACGCCGATAACGTTATCCTTCTGACTCTCCACCGTGCAGCACATGGCGTTCTTAATGTAAGATTACAACGCAAAATAATTTATATAGTACTCCGTAACTGGTTGAATATAGAGTAATTTCCGTTCGCAGGAAAAGCCTGTATCGTTATATAATATGAATCTGATTCTCAACGGGAAAATCATAAAAAAATAATATGTACAGAATATTCTGTGGATCACTACTGATGGATGATTTTAAATTGAACCACCATATAGAGGCATAATTAAAAAATGTATCTACGATTCGTACTCACTTGCTACGCACAGAACCTAAGTGCCAAAGACCGTCCAAAGTTGGCAATTAATTCCTTTGTTCACCGTCGCCACTATTGGTAACCGCACAGTAAAACCTACGTTACTGTTTTTCCCACGTGTAACATCGAATTTTCTTCTTACATTATCTCCCTATTTACTAGTGTCGGAGAATGTTTTTAAACACATTTATTAGTTTTCAAGTCGTATCTGATCGTCATCTGTAGGTACTTCTATTTTTACCAAACTTGCTTTATACGATTTAAACAAGGTAAAAAGTGTGTTGTGACCCTCTTCTTAACACTTCTAACCTATTAACATAAAAACCTAACAGCAAAACCTAATTTTTTATCCTCTCCTTGAGCAAGAAACAAACCAAGGTAAGGAAAAACGGATTTGTGAGGCGTCAGATTGACGTTATCAAACCAGAACAAATAAAACGTTCGAAAAACATCGACAAAAAGTCTCTGTTTCTGCGCTTAAAAACAAAAAACTCCCTCTCCCTTTGACGAGGAATAATCCCTTGATAGGAAAGTATTTCTGACTGAAGTAGAAGATAGCCACCTTTCACAAGACGGACGAAGAGGTGTAACATTAAAACGGCTGTGGGAAACATACCGACGATGCTTTGTTCGTGAAAAGGTTCACTGGCAAAAAAAGTAAACTTATATTTAAGCAAAATAATGCCCCTAAACTGAAAAAGAAACTTAAAAGTTGAACTAGATAAACATTGAACAAAGTACTTAAAATAATACCCTTGTCTATGGCAAAATTTGATCTTCACTGTTACGAAATTTGTCTTTCGGAAGTATTATATCTTTAAATTTAGTGTTTCACTGTTTTATGGGTTTTTGCGTGCCAATCCCTGCACTTCTGTTCTCGATCTTGAATTTACTCATTGAAATTTTTTATTTAAGAATATCGTCTTAAATT